>BPLQ01014702.1:0-151573 GCA_021605075.1 Caerostris darwini
ATCTTAAAATTGATGACCATTATTAATTATTAGGTGTGCTTTATTTAATTTATTATTTTACAAACTGCAGGAAAATAAGTATAAGGTAAAACACGTTTCTTAAATTCTTAGTTTACGCTACATACCGTAATACATTAAAGTTCCTTAAAGTCGTATGATTAGAGATACATTTATAAAATGAAGTCCTTATAATTCTTGTAAAAGTCAGATGGTCTATGTGTGCGAAAACACATTTGTACAAGATGCCGAGAGCAAGAGGAGGGTGTTGTCAAACACCCAAGAAATACATTAATTCCTGATATGAAAACTGTTTACAAATTATTATTTAATTAAAGATTGCTTTTTTTGTTTTTAAACTAATCATTAAAATCTAAAATTACAATACCTTAAAATTAATTTTAAATGTGCTCCCAAATAAAAACAAATTCCATTGTAAGAGGATAAAAGTCTCGATCTTTGTTTACAGCATGGAGAATGACTTCCAATGCATGGCCGTCTAGAGAAATTTGACGTATCGCAAGTTATCTCTACGCACTAAGTTTCACAGTTTAACTAAACAATTTTATCTTATTGTTGAAAAATAAGCATTTCAACAAACAAAAAAATAATGGCTGATATAATCAGATTTTTTTACTTAAATGTCAAATGAACGCTTGTAGCTTATTTGTTGAGGGTTAAAATCATACGGATTCCTCTTTACAAGATGCGAATATCATTCAATGCAGTAATAAAATCTCAAGAAATCTTTATTTTTGGCAATTTACACTTATAATCTGATATTTTGTAATTAATTCAAAATGTGAAGTCCGGAAATTCAACTTCAAGTCACAAGCAAATATTAGGTTCATTTTGATGCGTGCAAATTTAAGAGTTTCCACTACTATTTATTTTTCTATAATACATACATAATTTCTCCATATGTTATTTAATTAATTAAAATATATTAATTGAAAATAATTTTACATTTAAAAGCACAAAAGTAACATTTTAAGTACTTTTTTTTAGTTTTAAAGTGATTAATACAAAAGAACCTGGATTGATTGAAAAAAAATCATCATCAAATTAAAAATTGAAGAATATTTGCATTTTTTATTACTCAAAATGTGCTAAAGAAATATGAGCTAATATATTAAATCTGCTCCCAAATTATAAGAAACATTTTAAAATTTTTTAATTAAAATTTTAAAACATTTTTTAATTTTTTGAGCATTTCAAAACACTTTTATAAAATATAGTGGATAAAAAAAGTATTGGCAATTGCCTATAAATGAACATATTTGCTAACAAAGTATGTTTACAAATTTTATTTTAACATAGCGATTACAGAAGGAGTAAAGTCAAACAAATATAACGAAATTTTCATTTAAATATTTTTTTAGTCAAAATCTACGACAAAATCCAAAATTTACATGAAAAAAAAAGTATTGGCAAAATTATGAAATTGACAAAATTATGAGTGGAAACAAAATCAGTATATGTTTAGTACTTTGTATGTGTACCTGTTGTTGTTGTTGTTTCTTATCCCACTTGGCTGGCCAAGCCCACGAGCCCATACGTGCTCATGATTGAAGGGTCAGGAAGCAGCTTCTGTTGTGATGGAGCACCCGTAGGTAGAAGCCTGACTTTTGCTCCGTGACGCTCTTACAGTCATAGGAGACCGGGACCTACGGCTTAAAGTGGATTCCGAACCACTACAAACATCCATGGCACCGCCGGGATTCGAACCCGAAGCCTGTGGCACCGAGTGTCAGAGCGCTAGACACTCGGCCATTCAGGTCCCAAATTTGCCAACGGCACGCGGTGTTCCCAGGTGGTCACCCACCCACCCAAGTACTGACCGCGCCCAATGATGCTTGACTTCGGTGATCTAAACGAGAACCGATATATTCAGCATGGTACGGCCGTTGGCTATGCATACCTTCTGCATCTATAACAGCTTGTAATCTATTTCTCATAGAAGAAACTAAGGTCTTTGTTGTACTGTTGTGAATTTTGTGCCACTCTTGCAAGAGTAAACGTTTGAGGTCGTCTTTACTTGAAATTTTATGTTTCTCGATTTCTAGATCCAGCAGATGCCATAAATTTTCAATTGGATTGATGTCAGGCGATTGAGGTGGGGTTTTTAATTGGCGAGGAGCATTGTAGAGTTGCCATTCACGGGTGAGATTCGTTGTATGCTTGGGGTCATTGTCTTGTTGAAAAACTAATGATGTTCCCAAGCCAAGATTTTGGGCACTGATTTTTAAGTTATGGCGCAAAATGTCAATGTACGTACGTGCTGTCATAATACCATTAATAAAATGCAGGTTGCTAATTACATTAGCTGTCATACAGCCTCAAACTAAGACGCTGCCTCCACCATGTTTTACAGTAGCAGTTAAATGTTGCTTTTCCAATTCAGTATTTGGCCTCCTCCACACATATCGTCGTCCATCACTGCCGAAAATGTTAAACTTTGATTCGTTGGAAAAAATAACTGTGTTCCAAAACTCTTCAGATAAATCAACGTGGTATTTTGCGAAATCTAACCTCTTTCTCCTATTTATTTCCGAGATGAATGGTTTCTTTCTAGCTGCCCTTCCATAATAACTTCTCTCGTGTAAAACATTCCGTACAGTCAGTACGCTGAAAGTCTTTCGCTAAGTGAAAGCAACATCTCTAGCTATCTGGAGTGCACTTATTTTAGGGTTTTTCTTAACCTTGTTAATAATGACACGTTCTTCTCTTGTAGAAAATATTCGAGGTCGTCCACTTCTAGTCTAATTTTCCGTTGATCCTGTTTCCTTGAAGTTTTTTACAACACTTCTGACAGTAAATAAACTTATATTGAACTGCACTCCTATAACACGATAAGTTAAACCTTCTTTTCTGAGCCTAATAATCGTGTTTTTAACACTAACGTCCAACTCCTTCCATTTCGAAGTCATTTTACTACAGTAATCGCAAAATAATGCATAGACACTTCTGGAGTAGTTTTGCAGACTTAATACCGGTAGAGTTTCTTATCAGTCGAAACACGTGACTTCAATGTAGTAAAATTTGCATAGCAGTTAAAACTTTGCCAATACTTTTTTGACATGCAAATTTTCGTTTTTGAAAGAAAAAATCGTAGAAAATGCAAATTAAAATAAAATTTTTACTATTTTTATTTATCTAAGATGTCTTGTATATAATTACGACAGCTAAAATTGCATAACATTTTATATATTTGTCAATATGAATAAATTAAGGCAATTGCCAATACTTTTTTTACCCACTGTAAATAAAATTTTACAAATGACATCCAAAATTAGAGCAAACCCACTTTTTGCAATTTCAGAAATATTTTTTTATATTTTTTCAAAATTTAGTAAAGAATCCTTACATTTTTTTTTTCTAATATATCTTCTAATATCTTCATTATATTTTTTTTCTAATATATCTTCTAATATCTTCATTACATTTTTTTCTAATATATTTCTAATATATCAGAATTAACCATTTTGTTTACCAAAACAATTGTTAGTTTAATAAATGATTCTTTATCGATGTTTGTTAAATTTAATATGCACTTAGAATTTACAACTTTCGTTTGAAAAAAGTTGAAATTCCGAAAACTTTGTATTTTATTTGTACATCATCAAAAAGAATCTCGTGTTAAGGTTTAATTATATTGGTTAATTTAAAGTTGTTGACGTTCTACAAACGCTTACAGATACATTTATAACTTATTTTTTTCTGTTGTTATTATTATTATTATTTTTTACTTGTCTTTGATGACTTAAGGCAAGCGCTGCACAGACGTTACTCACTTAGCACTACCCAAGAGGTGCGTGTACCTTGAAGAAAAGCTACGGACGCTGAGTAACACTACCTGCGCAACGCTCTACGATCCTGTTAGACCAAAACCTACGGCTTAAAGTGAATTCTGAACCGCTACAATCATCCATGGCAACGCCGAGACTCAAACCGAAAACCTGTAATACAAAAAGCGAGCTAGCCAGTTGACCATCAGGCACGAAAATTTTTTTGTTCAGGCTTACTCGACCCTTCAGGCCCGAGTACAAAAATGGTGCCCCGCACTTCTCCTTCAATTAGCTGCTCACAAGGAGATTTATGTACTCCCCCTCGCCACTAGAGCGAGTTAGGGAAATGACTTAAAGTGAGCGCATAGATTTCAATAGATATCAAAAATAACTTTATTTTTTGATTAATAGAATCTTCAAATAAACTTTGCCCTTAATTCTATTTCACAGAATAAGTTATGATTTATCTCATAACATTTGTTAAGCGTTTGGTTTGGTTTGTTGCTCTACTGTCATCTTCTGCGCACGAGGGCTTATAGTTTAAAGTGGATTCCGAACCACTACAAACATCCATGGCACCTCCGGGACTCGAACCCGAAACCTGTGGTACTGAGCGCCGGAGCGCTAGCCACTCGGCCATTCAGACCACTAACGCGAAAAGTTCTTGCTGCACATTCTCATTGCAACTTCATTGCAAGCCACACACACAAAAGAAAATTGTAATTGTTTTTTTTTTATAATAGAAGTTGCTGCACAAGAGCTCACTCTCAACCATTTTCATTGTTGTTGTTGTCGTATCGCTCATGGAAGGAGGGCAGAGGGGTGCAGCTTCTGTTCTGATGGAGCACCCGTAGGTAGAAGTCTGACTTCTGCTCCGTGACGCTCTTACAGTCATAGGAGACCGAAACCTACGGCTTAAAGTGGATTCCGAACTACTACAAACATCCATGGCACCGCCGGGACTCGAACCCGAAACCTGTGGTATCGAGCGCTAGCCATTCATGCCCAACCATTTTCATTATATTGTTTAAAATCAAAAGGAGAGTAGACATCGTGTTTTTAAACTGAAGTGAAGTGTTTTATATTGCTTTGTTCAAACTTGGGAGATGAACTTGGAATGTGAAAACAAAAATGCTTTTGAGATTAAAAATAAAAATTAGTATTACAATCCACTCTGGTTGTAAATATCATAAGACTTTTCATGGTCACTTCTGACAGTACAGATCAGTTGGTTATGTGACTTAGGAGTTTCTGGAATCTGAACAAGACTGGTTTACGATTTCGTTTTGCTGAGATGTTTCCTATTGATATACAAGAGTTCAAAGAGGGTGCTGGATTTGTGGTGAATACAGTGATTAAGGTAAGAGCAATTTTCTGGACTAAATTGTTCTGATTTTCCATTTTTGAGTATGCTGGCTTTTGTCAACCTAAACAAAGGGACGAGTTAAAACTTGTAGCTGAATAGAATTTAATGTTTTCTTATAGTGCTAAAATTATCCATTTAAAGTATATGATTGACAAAAGTGATTCTGTATTATTTTGTAAATCATATTGAATTAATGAAAAATATAGTTGAAGTAAAGAAATGAAAATAATCTCTCCAAAAAAATGTCTCTTTAAGGGGTAAGGTCAAACCTGATTCTAATTTGACTGGGTGATATACTGGGATTGAAAGTAAACGGTTTGAATGGACAACAAGTAATATAAAAAAAAAAAATTTTAAGTCAATTCCTACTTTTTTTTAACTCTATTGCAGAAAAGTCCTTTACAAATAAGGTTGAAATTTTCCTCTTGCATTTGGTGCCATCTATTATTAGATACATGTAACTTAAATCTAAAAAAAACTAAAATGAATAAATTAAATTTAATTACTGAATTAATATTTGAAAAAACTGCATTAGCATCCAGGGTCATCCGCTAGAAGTTAAAAAAAATGCATTTGAACTCGAGTGGATGAATAAAAAGTATTTTATGAACGATTGAAAATTTGAACAAGATATATATATATATATATATATATGTAGGGAGAGTATGAACTAATAGTAGGAACTGAAAAAAGGGAAGTCAGAAAAAGAATTAAAAAAGTGTTAGCTAATATTCGAAAAGAGTCATTTCACGATGCTATAGTTTCAAAGGCAAATTCTGATATAGATTATATATATATTTTTTCTTTCTATTGCAGCTGGCAAACACAGACAGCTTGGTCTTGGATGCGTTAAGGCAAGTACTGCACTTTGCATTACCCAGAGGGCGCGTGTAACTTGAAGATAAGCCACGGACGCGCAACGCTCTACAATGCCCCCGCAACGCTCTATGATCCTATTAGACCGGGACCTACTTTTTAAAGTGGATTCCGAATCACTACAAACAACCATGGCACCGCCGGGACTCAAACCCGAAACTTGTGGTACCGAGCGCCAGAGCGCTAGCCACTTGGCCATTCAGGCGCATTATTTAATCTAGAAAGCCTTATTAAAACAATACATATTTCTGTTAAAAAATATGTACTTCTAGTCTATTTTCCTGCCTTTCTTTTCTATAGGCAGATGCATAGTAGCAATGACCCTTTTCGTTTAGACCAGTTTAATGCAAATGTTTTAAAACTAAAATTCTCTATGGAAGAATGGTCTTTAGAAACAATGTTCAGGCTAAAAAAATGTACCTGACGAGTTATATTTGCTGATGACCTGTGAAATAATAATAAATTAAAAACGATTGTATTAAAACAGTTTCAATCAACCTCAAAAGAATGTTTGGATGGATTTTACAAAGTATAAAAATTTCCTTCAGAAAATTATGCACTATTTTTCTTTTGAATGTTATCGTCAGATGTGTAAATTAAGTTATCTTAAGTCAATATGCGAGTGAATTAGTCTGGATAAAAATTTTAGTTTCAGTGGATCGCGAATTGACGACGCATATTGGAGTCCAGCAAAGAGAATCCTATTTTAAATCTCAACAGCTGGGACATGAGAGCTATATTTATTTGCCCTAAAAAAGTAAGGTCAAATCTCGACGATCTAATTTGTCTGAACGAATTACTATCATTGAAAGTAAAAAGAAACAAATCACAAAATTTACCTTTTAGAAAAAAAATTCTTCAATTAATTTCTATATGAGGTAAAAGTGTTAAATTCGATTTATGCAAAACTGATAAATTCTGGTGGGAATCCTTCCTTTTCTTCGAGTGTCTTCAATTGTTGGAAAAGTAACTTTATTTAGTTGAATTTCAGTCGTTATATCATAAAATATGTCTCAGCCATCTAATACGGCTTGCTTTTATAACTTTAGAATATCAGGTTCTTTGAATTTGTTGTAAATTTCATGATTGTATTGTATTGACATCGTTTTGCCTAACAGCACTAAAAATTTTTCGAAATATTTTTCTTTCAAAATCTAGTAACCTATCTTTTTCAGATTTATTTAATGGACAGCTGCCATACAAACGGTTGGTCTGAGTAAGGTTTTGTTAAAAAGGAAATTAACTTATACATTAACATGACAATTACAAATAAGGATAAGTCTCGAAAAGGAGTTGACTATGATGACTAAATTGTAATTGTATGTTGATTAAATTGTAAATCGTGTGCCGAATAGGGTGTTAGATGTAAGTGTTGAGGTTTAACATTTAGTTTCTTTAGAAAATAATAGCTTTAATATTTCTGGGGAAAATTTATATTTTGTATGTAGAAGCTTTTTTTTTATTATCTAATAGTGACTAGACAAATATATTCACAAAATTCTCAAGTTCTCTTACAAAATATTGTAAGAGGAATTGAGAATTTTGAATCTGGAATTGTTGCAGGAATCAAACGAAAGAAGTTAAAGTTTATAGTGGTTTGATCCGGCAAGGAGTTTTAAATTAAACATTAAACTTTTGGGAGATAGATAACGCAAATGTCGAGGATAATGTAGATTCTATATATGCGAGTAACGCTTTCCGCGTACACATTGGAGAAATGTGGAAGGCAAGTAATATAGTAGCAATGACTCCCCCAGGGATGACCCTTCTCGTTTAGGACAATTTAAGGCTGATGCTCTTAAAACTCAAATTCACTATAAACTCCCGTGCCTAATATTGTGTTGATATAAATGCAAATAATACCTTAAGGAGATTACTTCACTAAATCATATGAAAATCCGAACCGTTATATAATTATAATAACCGTTAATATTAATTATACAATTAAACGCCACCTATCAGAACATCGCTTAAAATAATCTGTTACTTTGTAATTCGCAATAACCCATCGATCAATATAACGCGAACACCGCAACTATATCAAAGAAAGTTCAAAAACTGAGGTTTGATAAAGTGGAGAAGGAAAACATATTCAAGAAATAAATTATTCAAAACTATTTAAAATAAAATTGAGGATTTATTCATATTTTAAGCAATTAGTGTTATTCTGAACAAATTATAATTTTCCTACATTGATACATACAATTTTATACTTGTCGTCAACTCTCAATAAAAATGAACTTATTGTATGAAATTGAAAATTGTACACAATAAGTTCATAGAACAGATAGAAGTTCATAGAACAGATAAAATATTCAAAATACCAATGAAAAATTACAACAAGCTGGATACTATAAATAAACACTTGTATCACTGATTGAAAATTTGTATCGATGATCTCGATCTGGATCAAACATACCATCATCTTGATTTGGCTTTAGGCTCTTCAACTCAGCTATCCTTTTCAAGCTTCAGAGTGCATGGTAATTTACATAATATTGGTCATTTTCCGTTCATTACATTGATCTTCTAAATTGTATAGCATACTTTCCTCTAAGCTTCGGAGATATATTGTGCTAAAGCAAATTGATCTCTGCTTAGAAAAATTGCTGTAAACACCAGAAATGGTCTCATCCTGTAATATAGACAAGGATGTAGGAAATGTAATATCAGTAATTTTAAAAGCTGCCGAATCCTCGATAACAACAGGAAAATTGTCCAAAATTGACTAAACCATGGTGGAATAAAGCATGTAGTAAGTTGCGTAAAGTATTCAAAAAAATTGGAATAGATTTAGAAGGTATCCTACAATGAAAATGTTTTTTATTTAAACAGCTGCATTTTGCAAAACTAGATGACAATCCCAAAGACAATCATTGGTAAAATTATATGAACTCTATAAAAGGCAAAGTGTATACAAAAGTTATTTGGAATAAAATAAAGATTTCTGGCAACTGTAATTGCCCATTAATATCCTCGTTAATTATATGGGACGTTTCAACCCCGCGAAGGTAAATGGTAAGTGGAGAAGAGGAATAAAAAGAAATATGTTTAGCGCTCTGCCACCATATACAGTCACTGAAACAAAGAAAGTTGACCGGCTTCTTTAAGTAAAATTAGTTTCGGTGTCCACCTTGTAAAACGTGTTGCAAAACGTAAAGTTTGGAAATTACTGGATTAAATAAAAATAGGAGTTCCTTATTCCAGTAAACTACGAATTGTGGTATTTGTTATTTGATTTAAATGCCAGGACCGACAACCCCAGGAATTAGCATCAATTGCTTTAAGAGCATTCAACTTTTTAATAACTTTCGTTTTAAGGTACAGGAAATGTTGTTTGAAAGAGATTTTGTGAGAAGATGCCTTTTTATGATGATTTCTTTTATTAGGAAAGTTTACCGCTTCGCGCTTTTCAGGTTGAAGGGTGAATTTCCAAGTTTTGCTACATTGAGTGATTTTATGAAGGGTAATTTGAAGATTATTAAATATTTTTCCCAGAGTTTTCATCACTTCTAAAAAGAAAAATATCATCTGCAAATAATAAGCAGTCCGTATGATCAGGGATGATCTCGAAAATATTTCTCGTATAGATAGTAATGAGAAAAGCACTAAGAACACTCCCCTGCTGTACACCACGAGTGGAAAGCAATTTCATAGACTCAGAGTTTCTCCATTTGAATAAAAATTCCTGTTATTAATGAAATTATTAGTCCATCTTGCAGCAGTGACCTTTATGCCGACCTGTAATATTTTATAAACAAGATCATCGCTCCAAATTGAGTCATAAGCAGATAAAATACCTAATTTAAAAAAAAAAAATTTCTTTTTGGCATTTTTTGCTTCTATTTTGTTATGTAGGGGTGTTAATGAAGGCATACAATTCCTGAAAGGAATAAATACAGAATGATTAGGATGGAATTTGTCATGAACTGCAAAATGAATTATTCTTTTGAGTACGATAATTATTTTAATAAGTATTGAAGTCAAAACTATTGGGCGATATGAGGTTGGAGTAATACGAGTGGGAGCATTATTAACAATTAAATTATTCTGAAGAATTAAGTTGATCAGAATTTAAGAACTAGTAGTAAAAGAGGTGAATCCAAGAATGGGATGATGAATTAAAATCTCCAAGAGTAATACAAGCTGAAGGAAATTGTTGATAAATTGCATTCCGCCATTCAATAGTGAAAATATCCTTGGGAGAATAAATGTTAATTGTAGTAAAAGTTTTATGCGTAATATGTATTGTAACTGCTTGTATTTCATTATCAGAAAAATTAAGAAACTCGATATAGTCTCCGAGCTTCTATAAAAAAATCTGTTGAAAGTCTTAAATTGTAAAAAGTTTTCCTCGGCTTTACGTTTAGAACAATTAACATCAGTGGCCTTATGTGCTTCACTGCAATTGATACATTTAGGAATTTGGGCCGAGAATGAGTCTATAAGAATTTCAGAAGCAATTGAATTTTTACAATTAGATGTTGGGTGAGTATAAGAAGGACAATTTAGGAATTGACGGGGTTTATCAAAAAACAGATATATTTTTGTTGTGTAAGCCATAATCTAATGTATTCTAGCAAGATTGTACACAGTATAGCAACTAAAACCGGTGTGGTAAATGTCAATGCTGCTCGTTTACTTGCAAATCGATTTAATTCTGCGACAGAGATATTTTCTTCCAATTCTGATGCAATTTCTACAAGTGATATGTCTAGGAATGTTATGAAGCAGAAATCAGGTGGAAATCTTTTCTTGTTAAACGAGATGCTTCGACAGGAACACCCATGAGGCCTTTATGTTAAATAATTTAATTATTTAACTATATAATTTTAATTACTTTTAGTTCTTCTGTGTTCATTTTTGTTTAGAATTTTTTTAATCAGAGATTTAAAACGAACACTTATCCTGTTCTTGTAAAACTCAATCTTTATACTTCACGGCAGATGCACCATTTGTTACTACGACATCTTGGTTTTCTTTCGTTCTGTGGTTCAATTTGTTTTATTAGTCGCAGCTTTCTGGTTCGAGCATGCTTTACCAATCAATTCAGATACTTATTGACGTTTCATTTATTTAAACACAGTGAGTATCTACGAATTAGAGCCTGTATGGCTAGCGCTCTGAAGCTTGGTACCACAGGTTTCGGGTTCGAGTCCCGGCGGTGCCATGGATGTTTGTAGTGGTTCGGAATCCACTTTAAACCGTAGGTCCCGATCTAATAGGATCGTAGAGCGTTGAGGGAGCATTGTTACTCCGTTCCGTGGTTTATCTTCCAAGTTATATGCGCCCCCGGGTAATGCAAAGTGAATAACGTCTGTGCAGCGCTTGCCTTAAGGTATCCAAGACAGCTATCTAAGTGTTTGCCAGCTGCATTAGAAGAAAAAAATGTATCTACGAATTATTGGGGATTCAATGTATCTCAAACTATTTGTGTAGATTAGAGTGGCTACAATTCAAGAGCTTTCATTAACGACATCAGACTGTAATAATAAATTATGATGAAATGGACTTCTTTTAAGCGTCTTGACCAGATGATTCCTATTTCAGGAGAATGATGCTTTCCATTCAGAACTTAAAAATTCTTGTAAAGTATTTGAAGATAAGTCATTTGTGTTTAAAATATTTTAAATTAATTAGTTCAAATACAAAATTATCTGAATGATAGTTATATAATTATTTGTTTTTTTCTGAGTTATGTTTTCAAATTTGTACACAACTCAAGGATTTCTTTAACTAGGACCTCCCATCTTGTAACTACAGAATTGAACAGAGCTGAGACATACCTCATTAAGATCATCTAAGAACAGGAATTTGACTCAGAGATGAGAAACCTTCATATGTCCTACCCAGTAACAAATTTAAAAAAATAAATAAATCCCTTCAGAATTCGGGTGGAATATTACATGTTGGTGGGAGATTAGGTAACAGACTTAATTTTAGTGAAGAAGCACCCAGCAATTTAAACAAAATAAATAAAATTAATAAATTCCCTTTTTCTTGTGAAAATATACACATATTGGTGCATTTGGATTACGAAGTAATATTCAAGAGAAATTTTGGCTAATAAGTTGTCGAACAAATTGTCATAAAGTTTTTCTTTCAAATGCAGCTGGCACTTAGACAGCTTGGTCTTGAATGCCGTTACTCACTTTGCATTACTAAGGGGGCGCGTGTAACTTGAAGATAAGCCGCGGACGCGGAGTAACAATGCTCCCGCAACACTCTACGATCCTATTACGAGAATTGTCATAAAGTTGTACAAGAATGTATTGTGTAAAAGATAAGAGAAGCTATTTCAACACAGTGGATTGATAATCTACTTATAGATAGATTTATTCCTGATTATACCTCTATTCTGGCGTAGTCTTTTGTGGTCAATTTGTGATTGAATTTTGTTCATGAATTTTTAATTTTAATGTATTTTCCATAAAATATGTGTTTTTTTAATTTGTGTATTAATCAAATTTAGAGATTATGTCTTATTTGACTTCGGAGGCATTTGCAGCCACACTAAAGAGATTTATTGTATGTTGAGCGAAATATTCTGAATTGTTTTTAGACAATGCAAAAAATTTCATCGGTGCTAGTAGAGCAGGGGTTGGCAACCTTTTTGGGAAGATTGTCACTCTCTGGAAAAAAAAAAATTACGCTTGTCACTTACAACTTTTCCAACATACTAAAAAATGTAAAAAGGGGAAAAAATCTTATTTATAGACTGATTATGGGATTTTTCCGCAATTAGCAGGTTTTTTCTCATGCGAGTCTAAGTAAAAGAAATTAAAAAATATATAATAAATAACAAAAGTACTTAGATTTTATTGTTAATGAATACTTTTAAAGACTCAATCAACTGACTGAGCCTTTAAAAATGTTTATAAGAATAAAATAACGAAAAAAAATAATAATAAATAAATATAAAAAATATAATAAAATTTAATAAAAAATATTTTTTATGTTCAAAATAAAAACTAAAAATGTTTCAAGTTAAATTCTGAAAAATTATGAACAGCCGATAATTAATGTGGCTTTTGAATTTGTAGTTTTTATTTTACCAATACTATTTTTATTTATATTAGGATTAGTTCTTGAAGATGCTAACAAAATTAGGTGTCATATTAGTCATTAATGTGTTTTCAGTCATTTTAGGTGCATATCAGTTGACCTTGCACGATATTTTGATATAGTTTTCTATTAAGAACATTTATTCACAAACATATGTTGATCCAAACCTACAAATCTAACAGCCAAATAATGTAAATTTGTAAAATTTCTTGTTGGTACAAAATTCAAACTAATTTGTGGCATTTTCAGTTGAAATAAGTTCCTTTCGATTTGGATTTCAAGTGGGTAGCAATTAATGTCTTGCAGAGAAATTGAAGAAGTTGTGAAAAGAACAGCATTTTTTTTTATCTTGGAAACTATCAAATCTAGTAAAATGGATATTAAATCTTTAACTCTATCATAAATAGGAGCATTATTGATTTTGGTAACTGCTAGTTCTGCATTAATGTGAAATGTGTTATTTTTTTCCTCCAAAATCGAAGAAAAAAAAGAATATATTTATTTAAAAAAGATATATGACCAATTAGGATAGGAAAAATACTATCTTCCCCCTGTAATCTGACATTTAAATTATTTGAATGTCTCGTAATATCGGTGATAAAAGCTAAATTCCATGGCCAATATTCCTTCGTGAGTATCAAAAACTTTTTGGGCAGTTCATTGTCTTCTTTCAGATATTTTAAAACACTCCCTCAAATTTCAAAATCTCACGATTGCACTTCCTTTGGAAAGCCAGCACCCACTACAATAAAGGAACAACTTGCAATCCTGTTTCGTTTCTTCGTTAAAAATTCACGAAACTGTCGTCGATTCAGTGCTCAAACTTGAATTTTGTTGATTTCAGGATCATCAACAGTAGATAGGTTTAAGTCCGTAGCACAAGGAGCTTCTTGATGGATAATACAATGATACTTAAAAAATTTTTTTACCAAATTTTCAAGGAATGTAACAAAACCTTTCATCTTGCCAACAATGCAAGGTGTTGCATCTGGGCGAATAATATCTAATTTTTTTCCACTCTACTTTGTTAACTTCAATTACATTTTAAGTTCTTTAAAAATGTCCTCATCTATAGTTAAAACTAATTGGCACAAGTCAAGAAGTTCTTTCACAATATCAAATTACCGTTCGTGCAGCGCACAAACATACTTAACTGTCACATCCTTCATCCAAACTAAATCTCCAAAGTTAATGAAAAGTATTTGCAATATTGTAGTCCAGGGGCAATTTGTGTACTAACATCCTGGTCCAAGACCTGAATGGATGTAATGTATGAATATATTTTTAGATAAAGTTATTTTATCAACCTTATTTTTGACGTTTATATCACCAACATATTTGGAAAATATTAAAAGGCTGTTTTTTTTTTCAATTCCTTCTATAAGCTCATACTCTCCCTATATATATCTTGTTCAAATTTTCAATCGTTCATAAAATACTTTTTATTCATCCACTCAAGTTTAAATACATTTTTTTTTGAACTTGTAGTGGATGACACTTGATGTTAATACAGTTTTTTCAAATATTAATTCAGTAATTAAATTTAATTAATTAATTTTAGTTTTTTAAGTTGCATATATCTGCCTAGATGGCACCAGATAAACTTAAAAAAAAAATGAATGAAAATTATTTTTAAAGGAAGGCAGAGAGCTTCTTTTAAAATTATTATTTTTTTTATTAAAATTTATTTTTACGAAATTCCTTTTTATCCAATTTTTCAAACTAACAAAAGTTGCTCTACTAAAAATGCTTTAACTCCCATACTAATAGTGCAACAGCTGTCAAATTTATACACTTGTCTTTTGCAGGTTAGGGCTAACTAAAAATTATAAGTATTTAATACTAGTAGCGCCATCTATGTGTCAGCCTACGAACATTTCAGCCAACCTGTTAAGTGCGTGCGTCTGTCCGTATGTACGTGTGTGCATCCGTTCGTTCCGTAAGTATGTATATATGAGTTATATGTATAAACTATTGTTTGCAAAAAGTAAGACCATTTTTTTTTTTCAAAAAATTCTTCCAAATTTATTTCGTCGTCTTCAAAGTATTCCCCACCTGACACAATGCACTTATGCCAACTTTTTTCCAACGGTGTCCTCGGAGTGGTCTTCTGAGTTTAGGGAATAGCCAGAAGTCGCACGGTGTGAATGCGGTGGTTGTGGAACGATTTGGGTTTCATTTTTGATTAAAAAGTCACGAAGAATTAATGCAGTGTGAGCTGGCACATTCAGTGTTTTCGGTACCAATCGAGATTTGACGCGTTTGAGGCCCAAAATGGAATGGACCGATTCTTTAGAAATTCCAATATCATCAGCA
Source organism: Caerostris darwini (assembly GCA_021605075.1). Taxonomy (NCBI): domain Eukaryota; kingdom Metazoa; phylum Arthropoda; class Arachnida; order Araneae; family Araneidae; genus Caerostris; species Caerostris darwini. The sequence continues at coordinate 15,409 of BPLQ01014702.1, forward strand.
AGGCCTCTAATTGTAAATAGACGGTTTACAAGCACCAAATCTTTAATTTTTTGGACGTGAGCTTCGTCGGTTGAGGTTGGTGGTCGACGGGCTCTTCGTCTTCAACGTGCTGTCTGCCTTCTCTGAACTGTTTATACCAGATGTAAACTTTTCTTTCCGATAAAGCAACGCTCACCGAAAGCCTTCTACAACATTCTGTACGTTTCCGCAAATAAAATTGATTGCAAGTTCTTTGCTCTATTAATTCAGACAGTTCAAAAATCGACGGAATCAGTTTTAGCGTCGCACACATCCAAGCGTAACTCAAGCACTAATGAATATTTTGACATCAAATTTCACACAGACGTCAAGGACAGTGCCAGCAACCTTAAAAAGAAACGAAGTTTAAACTCCATAAATACCGGGAATTTTAAATTGAAAATTGGTCTTACTTTTTAGACACAGTAGTAGGTATAATTCATACTGATTTGCTTCAATAAAGATTATACAACATTTATTTTCAAAAAAATAATAAATAATAATATTTTGAGTCACTAAATCTTTGCAAATTTTATAATCTTAAAATTGTAATTAGTTTTCATTTTTTATCTCTAATTTTATCCAGAGCAATCAGATTCTTTGATGTCTTTTATATAGAATCCGAGCTTTTCTATATGATTAATATTCTCTCAGCTATATTTGATATGCGTGAAAGCTATTTTAAAAAAAATGCAAGAAGTGCTCCAAAATTCGGGAACTAATAACAGTAGAGAAACACTTTTCCATTTAGTTGCAGTTTGTCAGGATCGTGACATGGCTACACAATTAATGAAAAAAATAGACATTTCTTTTACTTCTGCTTTTTAAAGCATTAAAAAAACATTTGTGGCTTGGAGATCAACAGTTATATTTGAATTCCAACCTGAAGCTTAGGAGGTTATTCTAATTATGCACAGGGAAGTAGGAAAGGTTAATTGCAAATCAGCATCCATTTGGATTTCACTGATTCCTGAGCACTTTTTTCTCCATCGGTAAGTTTCGATTGAGCAATTTAAAGTTCATGATCTGGTGGAAAACGGACCAGTTACAAATGGTTTTTTCCTTGAACTTGAACTTGCAGCAAATAAAGATGCTTTTGCCTTTTTTGACCTATCTGAAATGGTGTGCGTTGTAATAAAGCAATTATCCAGTTTACTGATCTCTATTTTGAGGGAACCACTTTTTCTTTTAAGTGATCGAAGAGGACCACTTTTTCTTTAACGGCCTTTCCTTGGAGTATTTAACCCTAATATTCGAAAGATGACTCCAATTTGTCGTTTGGTTTGAAGGAAACTTTTGGATTTAATGGACAGTTTTATGTTTCGCAGTTTATAACTATATGAAGTTATTAAACTTCTGTCGAACTAAAATAGATGAACTTCTATATTGGAAATTGGTGACGAAGTGAAATAAAAATAGAAACTTGATCTCTTTGCATATGTTCAACACATTTGAAATATTACATGCTAATGGATGTTTTCTTTTTTCTCTTGGGAAAAAATATGAAACTTTTTCGCGTTGTTTAAAATGTAAAGTTAATTTTAAATATTTCAGAAGGAATTATATTTTTAAGTATAATCAATTTTATTGCGAAGTAAGCTTTCAGTTTTCAATATAAATAAAAAATTAATAATTTGAGTAAAAGCTATTATCTTATGTTTTTTTTTTTTTTTTAAGTATTAGAATATCAATAGAAATAATGTATGTATTGTCTATACTTAAATTCGAAATTTTTTATTTGCTATCATTGGATACGTGAAATTAATTGAATTCAACGCAACACATACTTCAAATGTTATTTTGTAATCAATTAGTGGTTTAATCGGCTTTCCGGGTATTTATTTTCCTTATATTTTTAGATAGGATAATTTAATGTGACTTCACTTGCCTTAAGTTCTCTTTAAAAGCATCATTAGGGTAACAAAGTAGGAAATATTTATAAAATCAAGCAATATGATACTATCACATTGACTAATTCGAACAAAACTATAATCCCTCTCATTAAAAGAAATACTCCCTTTCTTACTGATCCCACATAACTATTATCCCGCTATCTGAAAGTTATTTATTGAAGAGATAACACTTGAGGTTAGCTAAACAAGTAATATATAAAAAAAAAATTTAAAGTCAATTCCTACTTTTTTTTCACTATATTGCAGAAAGTCCTTTATAAATAATTTTCATTCATTTTTTTAAGTTTATCTGGCGACATCTATTGGTAGATATATGCAACTTAAATCTAAAAAAAAACTAAAATTAATTAATTCAATTTAATTGATGAATTAATATTTGAAAAAACTGTATTGACATCCAGTGCCATCCACTGCAAGTTAAAAAAAAATGTATTTGAGCTTGAGTGGATGAGTAAAAAGTATTTTATGAACGATTGAAAATTTGAACAAGATATATATAGGGAAAGTGTGAGCTAATAGAAGGAATTGAAAAAACCTTCCTACTTTACTGGCCCTGCAGTGCTGATCTTTCAACTATTTCCCTCTTTTCAAATTAAATGGCTCTGCGAAATATGAACTGGCGTTGCTCGATTACAGAAAATTATTTTTAAATTTCATTGATGGAATTTAAAATATTTATGAATTTCATCTATTATTTCAGTTTTATCTTTCACTTCATTTTGCTTTTCATATTAACCCTTTGCAGTCGAGGGCTCCGGAGCGGAGCCATTTAAATTACTTCATTATTAAATTATTTATTATTTTCCTAAGATCATATTCGCATGTAATGTTGATATACGCATTAAAAGAAACGCATTATTCATATTGTTATTTGCATTGCCTCCGTAGTGGAGCCCTCGAGCTTGAAGACAAATTTTAAATAGCTCCGCTCCGGAGCCCTCGAGTGCAAAGGGTTAATTTCTATTTTTAATAAACATTAATCATCATCATCATCATCAATGGCGCAACAGCCCCATGGTGGGCCAAGGCCGTCTGTTTGTAGGCAGATTTCGAGACGAGAGATGTTTTCTTTTTTACGGTGTAGGGGTGTCAGCCCAACGCTGTACAGCCCTATTAGACCGGGACCTAGTTTCGCGAGTTAGTTGGTAAAATTATTTTAAATAAAATTTTCTGCACAAGGTAAAATAAATGGATATATTTCTACCATGAAATTTTCAATTTTGTTCGAAAGCTGAATTTCAAGTGATTTTGAATAACTTGTCAAACCACATTTTCGAACAAAATGTCGAAAAGAATGTATGTGACATTTTTACACGTAGATACTTACGAAAATTTTGAATGAAATAGTAATTTAAATTTATTTTTGTATGCGATTATATACGACTTTAATAAATGTTCAATGAAATAAATTAATAAAAATGTTTTAATAAAATAAAACCAATAAAAACTACCCCAAAAATAAAATGGAAACGGTTAACATTTTACAATTCTGATATTTATGCATCGTGAATATTCGACGCGAAAAATATTAATTTCTTATCGAGCCGAAAAATTTCTCTCTGCTGATCTCGAAGATTAATAGCTAGCGAAATTATTTTAGTATCTTCTGTATTAAATATTGTGACATTAGAACTCGAGGATTTGAGGAATACGTACTAATCATTAAAAAATATTTAGCCAGAACTTAAAATGGCTTTCAGAAATGATTTCTTTTAACAGTGAAAAAAATTACTTTTTTTTTTTTTTTTTGTTATATTACGATTTATTTATTTTATATTCATAGAAATTCAAAAAGTAGAAAAAAAAATGAGGGAAACAATAAAAATGCACAAAAACAAAACCCATAAAGTCGACATTTGTGGGCGCGATGCATTGATAGTAATTTATAAATAAATTGATTTTATACATTCCGGACATATAACATATTCCGGACATATACTTTCGACGTCAACGTGAAATAACCCATCACAAAAGGCAGGTGGCAGCACATTGCAGTGGAGTGCATGTAAAGAATTCCACTTAATACCACTTAAATACCACTTAACACCATATTCCACACTCCACTTAAAGCCAGAATATACACAGAATATACAGAATATACATACAAGAGTGTATATTCTGGCTTAATGTGACTGGACTGTGTAATTAATGCCCGGAATAATAATAATTTAATTAAATATATTCAATATAATATTATTTTTATTAAATATTAAAGATTTTTTCAAATACTCCAACACTGACTGTCGAAATATTACTTTAATTAGAATTTTTTCAGCATATCCAGTTTTATTTTATGAAATTAAAATGTAACAGGATATGCTTAAAAAAAATGGAATTTATAATTTAATCTTGGTTACATCATATGAGTAGCAGTATTCCTTGATAGAGATAAGAAAAATGGTTCGCATTCGTTTATTAACTTCACCAGGAACTCTTAAACTCATTTGTGTTGCAAAAGACAATCAGGAAATTGAAGTTCCTTTTCTTTATGTTGCCATTTCAGACCGTTTGGTGTCATCAAAAAAGGTCCTTGGACGACCTTCCACTATGGGGAAAGTTCATTCGTAACGAGCAAATCAAACGGTTGCATTTAATCAATTCTTACTTTTTTTTAAACCAAAGTTCTTTTTTTTTTATTCTTTTGTATTAATCCCATTTATTTTTTTAATTTTATAGAAAATTGTTGGCTTTTTATTATTTTTTTTTTATCAATAGGATCACTTAAAAAAATTATTTTGTCAAGATTTTTATGTTGCCTTAACTATTTCATTATGTCAAGAAAGTCTCCCTGACATCTTCACACTCTGAAATAACTCTCTGACATCAAAATCTAAAAGAAATAACGTATTTTAGAAACATTAACATCAGTATTACGTTTACATTATCATTAGATATAATGAATTCTATTTGAGGATATGAGAAATCTTATTAAAAAAATGTATCTTTTTTCAATTCCTTCTATTAGCTCCCACCACCCTATATCCCACTTTTATATATATATATATATATATATATAAAATCTTGTTCAAATTTTCAATCGTTAATAAAATACTTTTTTATTCATCCACTCAAGTTCAAATACATTTTTTTGAACTTGTAGTGGTTGACACTGGATGTTAATACTGTTTTTTCAAATATTAATTCATTCACTAAATTTAAATAATTAATTAATTTTTTTTTTAGATTTAAGTTGCATGTATCTACCAATGAAGGCGCCAGATAAACTTAAAAAAATGAATGAAAATTAATTATAAAGGACTTTCTGCAATACAGTGAAAAAAAAGTAGGAATTGACTTAAAAAATTTTTTTTTTTTAATATTACTTGTTTTTTATTCTTTAGTAATAATCTCATTTATTTTTTTACTTTTACAGAAAAAGGGTCGGGTTTTTTTTTCTCATTAGAATTTCTTAAAAAAATTATGTCAATTTTTTGTTGTCTTAACTATTTCATTATGTCAGAAAGTTTCCCTGACATCTCCCCACTCTGAAATAACTCTCTGACATCAAAATCTAAAAGAAATAACGAATTTTAGAAACATTAACATCAGTATTACGTTTGCATTATCATTAGATATAACGAATTCTATTTGAGGATATGAGAAATCTTCGTAAAAAAAATTATCCTTTTTTCAATTTCTTCTATTTGCTCACACCCTCCATATATAATTATATCTTGTTCAAATTTTCAATCGTTCATAAAATACTTTTTATTCATCCCCTCAAGTTCAAGTACATTTTTTTTTAAACTTGTAGTGGATGACACTGGATGGTAATACTGTTTTTTCAAATATTAATACAGTAATTAAATTTAATTAATTATTTTTAGTTTTTTTTACATTTAAATTGCATATATCTACCAATAGGCAGTGCCAGATACACTTAAAAAAATTAATGAAAATTATTTATAAAGTACTTTTTGCAATAGAGTGAAAAAAAGTAGGAATTGACTTAAATTTTTTTTTTATTATTACTTGTTTTCTGTAAAATTAAATCATAAATTTGAAACATGATTATGAAAATTTAAAAAAAATAGATATAAATGTAAAACTGAAAATATCTTAAATAGGGATAAATATGAGCAAGAGTATATTCAACAGTTTGTTTTAAACCGAATATTGCAAATAATATCTATGTAAAAAATTACAGCAAGAAATGGGGAAAAATTAACTTTTTATCTATATTTTTAAGAAACATAGATGAAATTTTCGAAAAAAAAAATTTTTTTTGGACCATTTTAAATCGTTAATAATTTATCATAATTTAATAAAATAAAAAGAAACACCATGCAAAAACTTCAAAATATTGACCTAAAAGATTCGATTCCATAAAAAAAGAAAGAAAACAATTGCTAACAAATTCTTTAGCTCTGAAAAACTAAGTGGATAATCATATTACAAACTTCATCTGGAACACACATGAGGCTTTATAAATTTGCCAATTTTCGGCAGGGGATTCCAATGAGGAAATTATCCCTCCTCAAAAACTCAAACCAAGTGTAAGAAGTTCAAAAAATTTATAGCATTTCCAGAAATAAGCAAAGAAAAAAAAATCCGAACATCTGAATTTTGTTTTTCGACTTTCTGCTATCTTTTCAAGCTGCATTGTGATGGACTGAAAACTGCCTTTTTTTTAAATTCCTTCTATTAGCTCACACTCTGCCTATATATATCTTGTTAAAATTTTCAATCGTTCATAAAATACTTTATATTCATCCACTCAAGTTCAAATAAATTTTTTTTGAACTTGTGGTGGACGACACTGGATGGTAATACAATTTTTCAAGTATTAATTCAGTAAAATATTATTTCAATAAATTTAATTAATTAATTTTAGTTTTTTTTAGATTTAAGTTGCATATATCTACCAATAGATGGCGTCAGATAAACTTCATAAATAATTCTCATTCATTTTTTTAAGGACTTTCTTCAATATTGTGAAAAAAAAGTAGGAATTGACTTAAATTTTTTTTTTATATATTACTTGTTTTTATAACTGTTTATTCCATTTCAACACAAAGAAATCTTTTAGAATAATTCATGCTTGTTATGACATAATTGAACGGAACGACGTGTATTCAATATTAGATAATACTAAAGATTTTCTTAGTGATAGCAAGTTCACTGTACAGTATTTAATAATATTTTCGTATATAAAGGACAATAATCGTTTGAAAATATGGATCAAAATTGTTATGGCTAATGCTTCAACTGTATATAACTCATAAAAAAAATAACTTGATCGCAATTCAGTTCTCGGCAGCTGAAGAAATATAGTGAACGAATGACACGAACGAATCTCATATTCTCTCATCTTAAACGTCATTTTCGTTCCACTCCATTGGCATTGATAATTTTTCACGTTGAGAAGTTTACAGCTTGGCTTATGCCCAAAAAAGCTGATAAGCACATTCACTTTATACTACATTTAAAATGTCAAAAATTGACTTACGGATCTTAGTTTGATTTTGTGTAATTTCTTGTTTTCTTTAAATACGGTAAATGACACTGATAAATCGATTAAGGATCTTTTTCACTTATGGATTAAAATCGCAAACCACACAGTTAACAAAAAACTTTCTTGACACAGATTATAGAACAATCTTTAAGGATTTAGAACTTTAAAGAAATTTTTCTTCCCTATTTTGATCCATCCTTTGAAGAAATTCTTACTGATTTTATTATTATTATTTTTAAATTGGGTAAAAATAATTCTGGATCAAAATAACCTGAATCATTGCTTCAAGTTACGGAAACTTGAACCCTATAATAAATGAAATACTGTGAATATTTTCTATAAAAAATTTATTAATATTACGATTCCATTACTAGCCTAGACTAGACTGCACTTTTGATAAAAGACAAGCTTAACTCGTGAATTCAAAATCAAATGAACAATTAAAAGCTGTACTGAAATTCTTCAACTGAATCATAAGAGTATATTTAATAATTTTTCTCATATTTAAGTCTTAAAATCCTAGCGTTCCTGTTGGTGGATCTTCATAGCGGAATGATCAGAATGATTATCTTCTAATACTTTTATTATATTTTCAAATTATTTATATGTTTTTTTATAACATAATATTTATATTATATATTTTTATTTAGCCGTATAATATTAAAAAGATGTGCGATTTTGTTTTCATCATTTTTTTTATATAATTTCTCAACATTTAGCTTAGATGGATGTAATAATTTTTTTTTCTATAAATTATTAATAATAATTTTGTCAAATTGTGCCTAATTAAGTGTAAACAAATAATATTTTTTGATAGATAATGAAATAATTCAGATATCAAAATATTTATATCAACTAACTTATTGTTAAAAATGCTAACATAGTAATTTAGTTTATTATACATCTGTATATTTTGATATTTTGAATATTTTGATCAGAATGATTTAATGTTATTTTTTACTGATTATCTATCTCAAGATAGTAAAATTGTAAAGCAAATAAGCTACCGTTTAAGGAAAAAATTATTTAAAGCATATTCTTCTTTTATACAAAAATTTTAATAAGACTTTGAAAAGTTTAAGAGGATCGCATTAATTGTATTTTTCTAGATTATTCACATGTAGATATTTAAAAAATATGAAAATATAATAATATTTATTAGGCATAATTAATGTATTTTAATTCGTAATGAATAAAGAATAAGTATGCACTTCTTGAAGTTATTATTGTTTTTAAAAAGAAAAAAAAAAATTCGTTAGCTATGATAGTTTTTTAAAATATTGAACATTCATAAATATTTATGTACAATGTTTTCATCGTAGGGTTGAAGTAATAAATTGAAATTTTCCATTTGATATATTGAACGATGCTATTTGACTTTAAAAGAATGCATTAATCAACGAAATTTGCCTTTAACGTTTTTAGTTTTGGTCGTGGCTCCATCTGTTGTGAAATTATTACACATTATGTTTTGGGCAACTTCCAATAATATTAAAACTACCAGAATAGCATTAGGAAGTTCGTAATTAATAACTATTTAGATGCTTAGTAACTAGTATTTATCAGTATTTAAATTCACAATTGAATCTTGCTTTCTTCATTTCCATTTCATATTTTGTTCATTACATAGTAATTTATATGTTTAAAATAAATGTAATCTTCACTGAATGACTACTATAATACTATTTAGTGAATTTTTTTTTCAGATCATTTGACTAAACTGAATTGAACTTTTTTTTTTTATGAAGATTTCTATTGATATCCCTTTGGAATATTATTAATTTTAGAAACATAATATTTAAAAATATTATTTACTTAAATATTTAGGAATATTGCATAAAACAAAGCTATACTTAAAATGGAACTAAACTGTCAATCAATGTTATAATTTAGGTTATCCTATAAGGCCATACAGGAAAACAAATAATGTAAAAAAAAAAAAAAAAAAAAATTTAAAGTCAATTCCTACTTTTTTTTTACTATATTGCTGAAAGTCCTTTATAAATAATTTTCATTCATTTTTTTAAGTTTATTGGGCGCCATCTATTGGTAGATACATGCAACTTAAATCCAAAAAAAAACTAAAATGAATGAATTAAATTTAATGAATGAATTAATATTTGAAAAAATTGTATCAACATCAAGTGTCATCCACTACAAGTTAAAAAAAAATATATATTTGAACGTGAATGGATAAATAAAAAGTATTTTATGAACGATTGAAAAATTGAACAAGATATATATAGGGAGCGTGTGAGCTAATAGAAGGAATTGAAAAAATAATAAACAAGAGTTTAGCATCAGTAATATGCTTGAGCAGATAATATTAACCTATGAATTTTAGTGATGGGTGGGAGACATTATAAATAGCATATAACTATACAGAAAGCAGAAAAATATGCAAATATTTTCTATAATATTATTATGATTTATTTGAATTTTTTTAAGAATAATTCAAATTCTATAAGAAATTTAAATATTTAGCCATCAATTTCTGAACAGTAATATGAATAAAAAGATAAATATTTTTAATTAATTCCTATTAATTGTAAGCAATGTAAAAAGAATTCCTGTTTCTTCATTTATTGACGAAGAAAAGCACTTGATTAGTAGAGCGTATAAAACAAATTAACCATAATGTAAACTCAATCGTCTAAAATTCTGATTACTATTTTTTTTTCTTTACTTTCGTAATTGAAAAAGTTCCTTCCCGTGAAAATACCGATAGGATCATTAAATTCTGATTGTTCTAAATCATCTAATTTATTCATTATTAAAGGATTCATTTAATCACATGCTTCGATGAATAGGTTTAATACTGAAACTCCGATGAGCAATGAAGGTGAAAGTTGTTGTTGTGTTATTCAAATGCTAACATTTCTATACAAATCACTTGTTTTTTAATATTAAATATTGTTGAAATAATTAAATGTTGATTTTCTTTTTACTGCCCTGTGTGAAAATGATGTTAGCTAGAAGTTTGTGGCAACCACAAAAAAAAATGAATCTATAAAATAAATTATAGTTTAAAAAAACTAAAAAAATACGCTTTTAGAGTTAATCAAACTAAAAAGTAAAAAATAATTGTTAACATAAGAATAAAATGACTGACGAGAAAATGAATGTCACTGTTCTAAAAGTGTGGAGTGCTTTGTATGACATTCATTTTATCGTCGGTAATTTTATTATGTCAACAATTATTTTTTACTTTTTAGTTTGATTAACTCTAAAAGCGTGTTTTTTCGTGTTTTTAAAATATAATTTATTTTTTACTTTTTAGTTTGGTTAACTCTAAAAGAGCGTTTTTAAACTATAATATTTAAATGAGGTACCGGTAAGGAGGACTGGAACTATAGTTCTTATAATAATTTAACTGTGAATAAAACAAAGGCTAAATGCGAATATGTCGAGACAGCCAGGATTCGAACAGGGAATCTCCTGATCCGTAGACAGGCGCGTTATCCGTTGTGCCACTGTCCCATAGGTTTGAATCTTAGGTACTTTCTTTCTACATGGGTTAAATTACTCTTCATAAGTTAAAATAAAATCACTAATTCTGGCGAATCTAGTTATGATGAGATAATAAACTTATCAAAATATTTTAGTGTCGTCGGTCCTTGATAAGTCGTTTAAATTTAACGTTTAAATTAAATCTGACGCTTAAAGTAGGGCAAAATCGAGCCCAAAGAGTCAGTTACAAACAAACAAACATGCAGGTGAAACTAATAAAAGCGCATTAAAAATAGCTATAAAATAGAAGTCCTTGATGTCTCCAAAAAAGTGAAGCTATAAAACGAAAAATAAGTAAAATCATAAGTTATTATTTAAAACAGATTAATCTCCATACGGAATACAATAAATTTTTATTTAAAATAGCGCTGATTGTCAATGTAATTTTGTTTATGTGTGCTTCAAAACTGCATGAAATATGTGTTGTTAAATACTTATAACGATTGAACCCACATCCAGTCACGTGCTCTGTAATTCATTTCGAATGGTCCGGCTTTCATAATATACACAGATTGTTTCAATATCCTCAAAATAGAGTCTAAGGATTAGTTTATGATTACAAAAGTTGAATTAATCATCACTTAACAGACTTCACTATTCCGAATTTGATAATGCTCCCTGTAGTATTCCAACAATTGCTTCTTCATAAAGTTCTAGAGTTATTCAATTTTGTTGTAGTTCTGTCACTATTGAATTGGATGGGGATTCTACACTTTAGGGTTCCGGTTTCGCCAATTCTCTTTTTCACGCCAAATGGAATCTCCAAAACCGCAGTATTTTGTAACCGCAGCGGCCATTTTTTGTTTAAAAAAATGGCGAAAATCTAAGTGGAAAAAAATCGTCAAATAAACAAGCGGAATCGTTAAGTGCAGAAATCCTATTCTTGCAGTATTCTGAACAATTACTTCATAAATTTGAGTTATTGAACATTGGTATGCTTCCATGTTTAGCAAAGCATGTTCACGTATCATAAATTGAAATTCTTAAAAGGATTTCAATTTTTATAATTTTCTATCTAGAAATTTAATTTTAGTTTTTAAATATTGCTGTTATACACTCATGCCCATAAATTAAGGATAATTCAGAATCACACAGAAATTGAACTCTAAAATAAAAATTTCACCTGTAGAATTATCACACACATCTTGAAGAAGAATATGCAAATTACAGGAAACCACCAGATGGCGCGGATAGTACGTCACAATGACGAGAGTGTAAGAGAGGGGTATATAAGGAATGGTGGCAAAAAAATAAAATTGTTCACAAGCGCTTTAAAAGCCTTTCAGTGCAATAACCGCATAGTTATGGCACAAAGGAAGCATTTGGATGATTTTTTACGCGGTAGAATTATCGGACGACTGGAATGTGGACGTACCCAGCTGGAAGTATCCGAGGAACTTGGAATCGCCCAGAGTGTCAATCATTAATAGCCTTGAAAAATACTCCCACATCTCGCAAGGAAAATAACAATCGTCTTTATATTTATTTAAAAACGCTTTATTTTTTTCCCTTACAAATAACTCTATTCAAAGTAAATTCTAAGGCTCATTTGGCAACGATTCCAAGATGATGGTAATGTGAGTAGATGTTACAGCACAGGTCGCCCCCGAGTTACAACGCCGAATGAGGACCGGTATTTAGCAGTTACTGCCAAAAGAAACAGACGGAGCACAGCATCCGTCAGCTCTCTTCAGCTACCGGTACGACAGTTTCAAGGCAGACCGTGTACAGACGCTTAGAGCACATTGGTCTATATGCTCGTAGGCCTATCAGATATGTTCCACTTACCGCAACTCACTGTCGCCTGCGATTAACCTGGAGTAGAGAGCATGCATTGTGGACACCGCAACAGTGGTCTGGTGTGATGTTTTCCGACGAGTCCAGGTTTAGTTTGCAGTCTGATTCTCGCCGGACTTTCATATGGAGAGCGCCAGGTACCCGTTACCACCAAGAGAACACCATTGAACGACACCCTTACGGTGGTGCAGGATGGTTCGTTTGGGGAGGAATTATTCTTGGTTCCAGAACTAACCTGCATGTTCAGAGTGTAACGATGACAGGCCACATCTATCGGGATGTCATTCTGGAACAACATGTACGTTTGTTTCGGGGCACCATGGGTGCTGAATTTCTGTTTATGGATGACAACGCCCGTCCTCACCGTGCAAACATTGTAGACGAATGATTTCAATTGGAGGATATCACCCGTATGGATTGGCCAGGATACCCACCGGACTTGAATCCAATAGAGCATGTGTGGGATATGCTTGGCCGACGAATTGTAGCCCGTCAACCCCATCCCACCTGTCAACCGGAACTTCGGAGGGCATTGCTTGATGAGTGGTGTAATATTCCCCAAGATCAGATTGATAATTTGATACTCAGCATGCCTAGGATTTGTAAGGCCTGTATTGCATCGTCCGGGGGACATACTCCATATTAACCATCATACTAACCATGTTATACTGTTTTTTGTAAATAGGTTCTTTTTTGAAATTTGCTCCAGGGAGTAAAAATCGCAATTTTTATTAATTATGTCAAACATATAGCATCTTTTTTGCTCTTTACCTTTTGTTTAATAAATAGACTTTACAAATAAGTCAAATTTGTTTTGCTTCTGTCTCTTTCTTTGCCTGAACTTCATTATCCTTAATTTATGAACATGAGTGTATTTAAATGCTTACTTTAAAAAAAAAATTTTTTTTTTTTACTTAAGCTGGTTTATATTACTACTTTTAATTGCACAATGAAATCCTAAAAACTTTCAAAAATATAATGGATATTTTTTTAAATTAAAATTGATAAGATAAAGCTGTCTGTGCATCTGTAAAAATATGTTCTAAGTGAGAAAGAAATGAGATTATTTCAAAAGGTTTTCAAAAGTATTTATTATGCGCAACTTCGGATATGAATCACTGCACTTATCGGCGAAAATCAATGACAGATTGAGAGCTTTAAAGATCATTCAAGAACTTTTACTCTTGTTTATCTCTCTCTCTCTCTCATTAATTTATTTCCTGTTTGATTTTCAAATGCGTTTATCTTCTATTGTTCGCTCAATAAAAATCGAGATAGTCACTCAAAAAAAAAAAAAAAAAAAAAACAGTATTGGAACACTTGCCACGTATCACAAGTGATATCACAGTTATGTTGTCTAAAATATAAATTAGCCAAAAAAAAATAAATAAATAAAATATTTGTTAAAAATAAAATATGAAAAAAAAATATTTTGTTTCTCAGTCTGATCTGGTATTTTGTAAAATTGTTTAACCCAACAAATGTCAAAAATGCTTTCATGCACTTATCTCAAATGATGAAAAATGAAAAATATCTGAATAGCCTCAAAAAAATTTAAAGAATTGTTTTTGTAATTTAACAGCGAAGTTAAACATTATGTCCAGCATAAAATATGATGCATATAAATAGTGAGAAAATATAAAGCAAATATAAATGGAAAAAATTAATAGAATTTTCCTCTAGTTACAATACTATCTAATAGATGACGACTGAATGTAGTTGCATAAAAATTTGTAATTTCCGAGTAATATTGATTTGCAGTGGAGTAAATTGGTAGAGAAATCATGGAATTAATAATATGTGTGTCTGGAAATCAATATCATTGACGTAGTAGAATTGACAAAAAAAAAAAACTGCTGAATTAAACTGATACATTTTCAAAAGCAAAATAATAGAATAATATAATTAAAATGACTGAAAATTGCACTTTATTAATATAATAAATCGAAATACAATTTGATATTTCTCTGTAAAATTATTTATGTTATAATAAAGCGATTATTTTAATTAATTATTAGCGCCTCCACACTTTACAATATGGTTGATTTTGCTTTCATCCACATAAATTTCATTTTTCCAAAATTCCATTAGTTGCTCTTCTTGGTACCCTGGAATAAAAATGTTTCCTTTAACTATTTCGAACAATTTAAGAATTTGCTGATTTCCTGAATCTTTTTTTCACTTTCTAAAGTCGTTGTGATTAGTGTGAATTTGTCTCATAATCTATCGCTCCTTATGTTCACTCACCAAATCCTTGTACGTCCTAATCTTGTCTTGTTTTAAAGATTATTTGATTTCATGAGCCAAAGATAACATTGAACACGTCTGACTTACTCAAATTCAGGATTTCTCCTGTACCTCAAGCTGGCATCCAATTCTTCCAATTATTTATTACTTAAATTTCATGAATGTACAGAAGATACTTTTAGCATAATCTAGATTTCGCTTATCTACAAGTACTTAAACAGTTAAGGATTCTTTTCGCTAAATATCCTAGTATGTTTTTGCAGTGCTCCTGTCCTAGATCTTCTCAAAGGGCTTTAGCTAGACTAAGGACTGGCCACACTAAGAGTTTGACCTTCAATGGAGACGAGAAGACATATACCCTTTGTCATTGTACGGCCATCGCGTCTCCCTCTCATCTCATCGATTGTATTGGTGCCTCTGTGAGGCAACTGTTGAATGAGGGGAGGACCGTTTACGATCTATGGATGCAGCGTGATTTACTGGATTTGGTTTAGGATTCTAAATGAATGGGATAAGTAACAACAACAGGATTCTTTTAATAGCAGAAATAAATTTTGAATAATTTTGTCTTATTGTAAGAAATATGTTCCGTATGAATAGATTACACATTTTCAAAATTTCGAAGTCTTTCCATTCTGAATGCCCTCAGATCCGCAACGAAGTGTTAAACAAATTCCTGCCCATCATGCAGTTGTATCGAGTTCAAAGGTAAAGCCTCGTCCATTTATAATGCGGGGAATCTACCCTCATTCATCGGAGTAATTTTTTCCCTGCACCTGGAAGATCCTAAGACCTACCCCGCAACTCAATTCATGCAGATTTGAGCTGATATATTTTTTAACTTTTTAGTTGTATGCTCCCCCTACGATGTGCCCCTTTTTCTGAAAACTGGCCTGTTTGTCAAATTTTGCTTTTTAATCTGTTCATCTTTATTGTTAAGTTTGTCTTCCATTTTTATTCATTTGTCATTCATTTTATGATTGTTTTTTTGAAATTTGTTTCCAAATAATGCTTTGCTGTAAATGTGGCGCCATCTGCTGCCGACCAACGTAAAGATTTATTTTCTCCCTTGTATGTTTATTAATCTCTTTATTAATTTTCTTTCTAACTTTGAGATTTTCATTTTATTTTTCATTTTATTTTTGGGCATCGCGTAATGGACACTTATTTGCACCGACAAATTTCGCTTTTTTAATCTTCTTGCTTTAATTATTCTCATAGCAGGAGATGTTTTCCCAATTTTTGTTGTTGTTTTGTCGTATCCCCTGAAGAGTAAGGGAATCAAATATCATGTTGCTCCCGAATAATATTGGGTATGTTGATTGCCGGCTAGGAGTATAAATCTTCTTCCGAGAGATGGTCCAGACAATGTATGGTAGCGCAAAACAGCTGGACAATCAATGACATGATGAGGAGTAAGCTCGACAACAGGGCAGTTGCCTCATTTTTGGTATTTGTTAACACCATCACCAGAAATTTTCATATTTTTGTGGTGCTTCATCCTTAATCTTGTGATAGTAGTAGCTGTTTTACTGTCGACATTTAGTTCCGTAATTTGGTATCTAGTTTTAATTTTAGATGGAATTTCAAGTTTAGATTTTACCAAAGCATTTGCATATGCATGGAAAGTAGGCAGTCTGATCCAGACTTCTGGCATGCTTCGTCAAAGAATCTGCAATTTCATTATATTCCAAATCCACATGGGCATGAATGCACATTCTGGATTTGTTATAAAAGAGAGATAATATTCAAGATTCAAGATCATACTTGAAAAACCTTTATTAAGAGCCTGTCAGGCACACCTTGAGTAAGATAGTAATTCCATTAATTTGGAATTACGCTTTATTTTAATCAATTACAATTGAATGCAGATTTTAATATTGTTTAGTGGTACTTTAGTGGTTAGTGGAGGTTTAGTGGTACTTAATGCCATACTGGAACTCCGCAACCGATATGCTCTTTGTCCCGGTCTCACGACATGATACGACTATGATAGGACATAAGAAATAGTAACTTTTATCACCATGAGAGTAATGAAAAGAGAGAGAGTGGCAGTGTCTCTGTTTGGTATTCATACATTGGTATGAATTATACATTCATACTTTGGTAGTGTCTCGGTTTGGTATTTAGAAAAACGACGGTTTAGCACAAATTTCGGCTAACTAGTGGTCTAGATCTATGGTATTCATTTAATGTGCTAACTAAAGCCTGAACTCTCTTGGCTATCAAGATATAAGGCGAATGTTTATTTTAAAAAGTTATTATGTATTTTATGACATTGCAAAAAATAATTTTGTTTCATTGTACAATTTCATTGTTTCATTGTACATTTTTAATGCATTCTGTTAATGCATTAAAAGGAGCTATCTTTGTGAAAAATGTATTGTGAACAACACATATTTATTAACAAATATTTTTAGGTAAGAATAATAAGAGCAAATCGATTAATTAAATTTGAAACTATTTGACCAATATATTTAGTATTTAATTACTTACTTATTAATTTACTTATTAATACTTATTAAGTGAAGTGTAATGTCCCACATTCAAATGCTAACTTGGGTCCCAGTACTTTTTTTTTTTTGAGTGGCTGATTATATTCACAATAATGTAATTATTCTAAGGATGAATAATAATTTATTTGTTAATAGTCTTGATACGGATGCATAACAGGTTGTTTATTAAATCGTTCACAGGTTGCTACTCTAAATCCCTGAAAACATGAAGGTCAAACGCATAAAAAGAAGTCACATCTCCCTGCTTGAGGCTTTCATGATAACATTCGGAAGTTTTGTCTTGCGAACGAAGTTATCGTTCACCGAGTCTTTGTTTTTGTTTTTGACTTGGTGTTTATCTCAAGGTCGGTTGCTAGCCATTTTTTTTTTTGTCTTCTTCTTTACTCCGTTAGTTGAATTCAAAGTGACCGAATAAATTAAACGTAGGAAATGCTGTTCTAAGTTAACGCTTTTAAAAAAAAGATGAAAAAAAAATAAATAAATAACTCAAAATAATTCTAGTATTTCTGAGTTATTAATATTATTAACAGTGTATTATTACAATGAACAATGTATATGCCAGTATTACTGTGTTATAATGTATGCAATTTTGTATCATCCGTTTATACGGGAATATAAAAATTTTATTTTTTATATAAGAAAGTAGTAATTTGAAAATATTTGTTAAAATTTATCATTATAGACAGGAATCTTTAACAATAATCAGTACTGTTTTTAAATTAATTGGCTATTAATTTTTTTGGAATTATTCATTAAATAACTTCAATAGAAATTCAATTATCTATCTAAAAGTATTATGTACATAAATACGACATTTTTTTTCTTCTATCTTCTTTTAATCGTATTTACTGGGTTAAACGGAATTTATTCCTTGGCAAATTTTTCAATATTTTTCTTTTCGTGAATGACAGAAACTTGTAGATTTTAATTAACGATTCTTATATTTAATTTCTTGTAAATATCAAAGATTATGTAGAAGTAGATATGCAGATTGTCAAAGTTTTTGTGTAGATGTAACATGTAGATTGTGTATAAAAAAAAATCCACTTTTTATGATAAAATATTTTTGGTTGTAGAAATTGTTATTATATATTGATAATAGAAAAGAAAGATGTGAAAATATTTTTGCTTTTTGTCCATAAGTGATTTTTCTTGGAATATTCCATAAAACCAACGGTATTATTGATAAGAATGGCTTTTAACTTAGAATAATTATTTGTTGTTAAGATTTTTTATCAAGAATTTTATGAGTAACATTTTTTTTTTTAGTCTAATTACAATTTTATGCGAATTTTAAGTAATTAAAAATATGTAAAATAAATCTCTTTGTGTTGAGAATACGATTTGAATTTTGTAGGTTATAAATGCTTGAATAAATTAACATAATGCACAAAATCCCTTATGAATAAATCTTTTATTTCCTACCGTTTAAAATGGTTCTGTATGAATTCAAATAATATTTGAAGTGCACAACATGCTATTTAATAAACAAAATAACTTTTCGTTCATTTTATTTTGAATAAATAAATTTTTGTTTATTAATTTTAAAAACATTGATAACAATTTATTTAATATTGTCAGTGTTGAAATATAGTTTGTAATAGATATATGCTAAAAAACGATTTGAAAAATTACTCTATTTAGATCTAAAGGCGATGTTTGTGGTAATGAACAGCTATATAATATTTCAATTAATTATTTTTTAAAATATTATTCAAATTTATATTTATTGAGATGCAATTTTTGGCGGCATTTTATTTTTAATTGATTTTTTAATTAAAATTTAGTACATATGTTGATGTCTTCATTAAAAAAAGTAATTGCAATGATTTTTTTTTTTTTTTTTAAATTTTTTAATTTAAATCATTTTATAAATTTGCCTCTATGTGTGCTATGATTTCGTATTTAATTTTTTTTCTATGATTTCGTTTATGATGATATGCTAGGATTTCGTATTTTTGAAATAAAAAAAAGGGGGAAAAATTCCACGGATCCCCCTTTAGGGTTTCAAGGTCAAGAAGAAGTTAAGGAAGGGGGAAACAGAGGAGTGAAAAAAAATAACTTGGAACATTGACCTGGACAGGAAAGGGGGTAGAAAAAGAAACCAATACCTGTTTACCAGACAAGATCCAGGACAAAAATAGTGAAGCTAGAAATGTGTTTAGTTAACTACATTCAGTAAATGTTAAATAAATACATTTATCCACCGATTTACACAGAAGAAAGGTTCTTTAGAAATTCCTGTAAATCTAAAACAAACTAAAATGTGCATAATTCAATCATTTATTTAAACATAAAATAAAACTAACTACTTTTTCATAAATCTTCAAGCTCTTATTTGTAATTGTATTGGTATCAATTGTAATTCGCTTTTGTGTGGTGTCTTCTAGCCATATCATTAATGCTTTTCCTTATTATCCATTGCAACATCTGTTATGTATGAAGCTGTGTTCATACTCATAGAAGATCCAGCTGCTACACTTTTTCTAATTTAGTCATCATTTTTGATTACTGTTTTTGTGGCTTCTTTCTTGGAATAAAATTTAGCACCGTCTGTTATTCTCACCATTATGTAGACGATCTAAAATTTTGTTTTCTAAAGATATAACTTTTCTTAAATTTTTTTTTTTTTTTTTTTTTTTTTTTTTTTTTTTTTTTTGGCATGGTAAAACCCCTAAAATTGTAATAAAATTATAAAAATGCTACACAAAAATTGAAATGTTTTTCTCTTATCATTAAATATGAAGCTTTAAAAAATTCCGAATTGAAAAACGCAATGATGTGCACATTTCTGCTGCTAAAAATTGATTGCACTAAATTATATGAACAGAAAGTTTGATTGTACATACAAAATGGAGATTCCCCCTTTTTAGATTGGAATAAATGGAATTCAGAATAGGAATATAAGCGGCAATGTTACCAAGCGAATGGAATTAAAAAATATGACTGCAGAATTTTTTTTTTTTTTTAATTCCACATTTTAAAAACCGTGTAAAAAAAGTACAGTGTAAAATGAGGGTTAGGTGTGTTATTTAAAATGATCTTATAATTCCTTTATAGAATAATCTAATATTTTGCTTAGCGGTATATTCTAATCTTGTTATCGTAAAATGTCTTTAAAAAAAGTTTTAGTAGTTAGAATAGTTGGTTACAAAATAATTGATTAATTGGAGAGGTTTCTATGTATTACTTCAAGTCACATACTTTGAAATTATGACATGCTCTTCTTTATCTACCAAAACTATATTTTTTAACTGTGTACCAATTAATATTTTGGTTCTCTTGTCATTATTATTATTGCAATTGCAAAAAAAATGTTGAGAGACTTACACAATTTTTGTCAAGATCGTTAATTAGATAATAAGCATTCTATTAGACAGCTATTGCATAGCAAAAGTTCACAATAAAATACACATAATCAAAATATAAGTATTTTTTTTAATCACCGTAACAAAAAATATATACAAAACAACAGTTGGCACAGCTACAAAAGGTATTTTAGATTCATAAACACTGATAAAGGAAGAATCATTTTTAAGAAATACAATGTTTAATTTGTACCTGGAAACCACTGGACATTTGTGCGCATGATACGTGGAACATTTCCGTTGTTCTTACACAAAACTCCTTCGAATTTTGAACAAACAACACAAAGGACATTGGACAAAATAGTACAAAAGTTGTGGAAAAGAAATGATTTTTGAATCAGTAATTTATCAGCGAATATTTACAGCATAAATATAAGATAAGTAATGCGAAATAATTATTCGGGTAGATAATTATTTGATTACTTGTTGCCCTAACATTGTCTTCTGAAAAAAAATTCTGAAATTTTTAAATTGGTGTCAAAAACATTGTTAGTATCAACTTGTTATGAAACAAATACTTTATTAAAATTGTATTTGTATTTGAATCGCTGAATTTTCTAACAAAATGTTTTAGTTAAATGTGGAAATATTTAATATTTCTTCAATACCAAAGATCAGAAAATATAAATCTTTCCATAGAAATATGCTGCTTAATATTATATTAAAATAAACTATAAAAGTCAAGTAAAATGACAACATTACAAATAATATCGAATTTCATAGCAGCAACTTCAATATTAATAAATAAACTTTTTTTTTTCCATCTAGTAAAGCAGCTGTTTTTATATATAATTTTTAAAAGAAATATATTTAAATCACATGACATAAAAATAATTATTAGTAATTTTAAATTGAGCATTTTTACACTGAAAAAATTCTAAATCAAAAATCTGATAGAAAATATTTGAGGGACAGGAAATGAGAGACATTTAGAATTTATACACAAAAACGAAATATTTTGTTCGCAGAAAAATTCGATTACATTTGGAATATATCAGACTTTTCTTCCTTATGCAAAAGTTTTACAAGTTCTTCGATATCTTCTTCAATAGCAAATGTTGATTTGTCGTCAGGAGTACTGGATTTAAGAGCATCATTATCTTCTGATTCTTTTATCTTCTGACCATTATCTTCCGATACTTCAGAAGGACTGCTATCTTCTTCATCATCTAATGATTCATTTTTTGTTTCACTATCTTTTAAATCCAATTGATCTTCTTCTTCCATTTCATTTGCGATAGAGCGTTTGACATGTTTAGGTAAGATGGTATACAGGTCCTTCATAAAGTCTAGGTCGTCCTCTATTTCGCTTCCTTCAATACTGATGGTGGCCTTATGCTCACTGGCTGATGTTTCCAAAGGATCTTTTGCCTTTTCTATATCATCCTTAGTACCATAAACTTGTACTGGTGGTTTAGCTCCCTTATATACAATTATCGGTGGTCTTGGAATGTCGTCTGGCTTAGAAATCCTTCTTGACCATTCTGGCTTAGGATCCTTTGCACTTAAACCTTGACGCTTGATTGTTGAGGATCCTGATAAAATGGCTTCCGGAACATCATCAATTTCTTCTACTGTGTATTCATTGGCGACTTTAGTTTCTTCTCGAGGTGATATCTGAGATTTCATCCCTAAGGACTGAGATAAAAACATGCTGCTCAAAGTTGTGAGTTTCTTAATGAAGTTCCCATACTTTCCATTTCCTTTTGGAACTGCAGAGTTAAGAGGTATGTTTCTATTACCGGGAATCGGTTGTTGCGGGAACGGCATAAATGGATTGTTAAGTAGCATTGGATGACCAGCGTTTATTCTTACTGGACCGGGATAGGTTAGTTTAGCATAATTTGGTATTTGATGTGCATTGAAAATTGGTCTTGCATTTTGTCCAGGTTTAATTATTTTGTGACCAGGATAAACACTGTGTGACATTCCTTTACCTAACATGTCATGAGGATTGTGAATGAACGCTGGAGACTGAAAGCTAGCTTCAGCTAGGATTTCACCGTTTGCGAATGCAGTGTCAAATATATTGTCATACGAACTCTGAAGTAGGCTTGGTTTTGAAGCTGAAGCACTTATGTATTCGAAAGGATTTGAGTAGGCTGGTCTGAAGGTATTCTTTTTCGGACTTCCAAAGTCCCTGAAGGTGTATAAGGACTTCCAAAGTATGGATATGAAGATGTATAGAAAAACGAATTGGAGTATACTCCTGGGTGGTTATTTCTGATGGGTGAAGTAGAGCTCTGCTTGCCAAACAGATATTTGCTTGTATCCGGAATGTCAGGATTTTCAATAGAAAATTTAGGTATTGAGGCCTGTCTAAAGTAACTTGAACTTATTGCACCTTCAGAACTAATAGGTTTTTGTCTGGTTATTTGATAATTCTGGTCCATAAATTCATATTGCGGCTGTTTAAAATAATTAGCAGCATTTACTAGTTTACCTGTATCATTTCTAACGCCAGTATCAGCATAAGAAGCAGCTACTTGATCACTATCACCTTGCTGTACTACAATTTGAGGTTGCCCTGATAATGTATGAGGAATGTGAATTAATATTTGTTGATATTCCACTGAATCGTCTTGGAAACCCGGAAAATTTTCTGTCGGTTCTTGTTTAGAGTTTTGTTTTTGCAATTTATTTTTATCAACTGCGTTCATTTTTTCCCGCACCATTTGTTTCTTAGTGTTTATATCGATATTTCTTTGTTTATTTACATTTCGTCCTCCACCTTGTGAAGAATCTCCCATTTTTATACGTTGAAAACCTGAATTTTCCGATTTCATTGCTTGTTGCTTTTCCATTTCCATCATTTGTTGTTTTTGAACCTGAATTGTTTGTTGCTTTAACATTTCCATCACTTGTTCCATTGGAATTTCCACTGTTTGCTGTTGTTTCAATCTTTCTCTTTCGTGCAAGTTTGGTCTCTCCATTTCTTTTTCTTTCTGTAATTCCATTATTTTTTGCTTTAAAGCTTCCATCGCTTGCTGCTTTTGCATTTCCATCATCCTTTGTTTTTGCATCTCCATTTCTATGGCTTGTTTTGGCATTCTCATGGCTTGTTGTTTCTGCCTTTCTGCCATTCCAGGATACTGCTGCGAATGCGTTGATTGTTGTAAATTCATTACCGTTGCTTGTTGTTTTTGCATTTCCATAGGCATTGCCTGTTTTGTTGGATTTCCTGTTTCCATCGCTTGTTGTTTCAGCTGTCCCATTGCCAATAGTCTTTGTATTTCCATTCCCATTGCTTGTAGTTTTTGCATCTCTATTAACTGTTGTTTTACTGAATTAGAATTCAGTAACCCTTCTATTGGTTGTTTTGGTCCTTGTTGATTCATTTGCTGTCCCTGTGAACTGCTTATGCTCATATGTTGAGAATTTTGTCCTTGTGATGGATGAGTTTGCTGATTTTGCATTTTCATTAAATTAGAATTAGCTGGGTTCATTTGTTTTGAACCATCAGAACCTCGGAGTATTTCTAAATCGTTTTGTGAAGGAATAACTATTTTGTAATATTGCTGCTCCTGCTGTTGCTGTTGCTGTTCTTTGTAATTAGTATTAAGAATATCGTAAGGATAAAGAGCGATACTTAAATATTCTTGATCTTGTCCATTTCCATCGTTTGTTGCGACTTGTGGCTGCTGTATATGGGGTCTGTTTTGTATTCCTCTTGGTGGAACATTGGGTTGTTTTTGAAATTGGGGAATAGTTGCTATTAATGTACCTGGATGCTGCAATAAATTTGAATTGCTGCCTACTAAGTGTTGTTGCATACTAGGAAGTAATATTTTCTGATTATCTTGTTGTGTAGCGGTATTCTGGACGTGTTCTACTGGAATTGATTGCTGTTGTTGCATTTGCTGAATATTATAATGCAATTGAGGAGTCTGGATATTTTGCATTTGTGGTCTCATGTGAATATTTGGTTGATTCTGGGTATTTACATTATGCTGCACAGATTGAGAAGGTCTTGTATTGATATTCATTTGTGGATTGACATTTTGAAATTGTGCTGGTTGTTTTTCCACTGAGTTCACAACAGTGTATTGAGCTGGATTTTGAGCATTATTTTGAGCAACTGTATATGATATTTGTTGTTGATTATTTTGTCCGGCATTACCTTGTACTTGATAGGAAACGGTGTTTTGCTGTGATGGACTAGATGGAGCAGCTTGCTGAGATGCACTGTAAGGTACATTGTTTGGCAATCTGTCACTAGAGGTTGTATACCCTTGATTTTGTGAATCTGTATACTGATTAGCAGCATAATAATTATTGGAATTTGTTAGAATTTGAGGCTGTGCCCTGGGGTATGGTTGCTGAACATTTTTCACATAATCTGATGTCTGATAAGCATTTTGATTCGACTGCTGATGTGTTTTGGAAACACTACCTTTATCGGGAGCTGGATTTGCTTCTTTTTCTACCACATGGACTGGAGGCTGACTCTGAGATTCGTATACTAACAAAGGTAAATCCTTGAAGGGAAATGGTACATATTCTATGTGACTTTCCTGGCCATCTCCTCTGTTTGCAATTTTCGGTTTAGGTGGGAAATTTGGGAAGTACAGTACAGGTGGGGGAAGATTCGAGTACACTACTGGTCCTTTGTATTTCATTTTGGTACTTTCATCTTGTTCATCAGCAGTAGTCGGATGAAGAGTTATTGTCATCAGTAACAGTATAGATAAAACCTACCATGAGAGAAATTTTATTTAGTTAATTTAAAGTAAATGCGTACTTTATATTACAGCAATAAAAATATAATAATGACTGTAAAAAATATTATGGATACATAAAAGTTGAACAATAGAATTTATATCAAAAGCAACTGAATTTTTTTTTAAAAGAAATTTTAAAAATAAAACATTTTTTGCATTTTATACTATTTAAAAATATTTTTATTACACAAATCATTATTTAAGAAAAGAACTTGTTAAATATTTGGTAATATATATAATAAATACAATAGTTATTTTAAAAGATTTAGTAATTTTATTTTACAAAATTGTAGAGTCACTTTACTTTAAATTATTATCTATATTACTTTATGAATAAATGTTTTGATTGTGTCTAACACTTTCTCTCCTCTTATTAACTTTTTCGTTAATTTATTTTTAATTGACCAAATTAATAATAAAATACTATACTGTTCTATGAGAATATCACATGTTTAAGACAAATACTTGATTTAGATTTATTTAAAATGTATATTTTAACAATTCTTTTTTAAGAAATTTTGAAAAATTAATTTCGTATTTTAATTGAGATTTTTTACCACTTAAATCTCGAGTATGAATTAAAAATTGTTTTCTGTTCCTAAATATACTATTTTAACGTTCTTATTCAAATTTTCTTATGTACAATGTAAAAATGGTATAAAGAAATATTCACTAAATAATTCATAGTAATAACTTTCCATTTAATATTTAAATATTTGCTTTTGGGGAAATTCTTTCAACGAAAAATAAACCAATGGGCAACGAAATAACTTACATTAATTTTGTGGTTATCAAAATGGCTGATAGATGGCAGCACAATTCTTGCATTCAAATACAAATTTTCGATTTTATCTTATTGGATCCTTAAAGATGACCCAATAATAACAATTATATCGATTTGGAACATCATATCTATAATTAAAAGTTTTTAAATCCTTTAACATGCTTCATTTTTTAACCTAGTTTTAAATCTTACTTTAATTTTATTTTCAATGGTGATAATGCATTAGTATTTTCAAAACGTCTATCATAATGATTAAATGACCATTGTTTTTAAAAATAAAGCATATTTTTTACTTTTCTTAGATGCAGCACATCTCTGTATAGTGAATTTAAATCAATGAGAACAAAACATTTATTTGATCTTATATAACACCATATCATCGATTAAATAACCCAATTGTGATAACAAATTTCGCTTGAAACTAAAGTAAATTTCTAAATAATCTTCTTTTAATCTTATTGTTCTCCAAATGCTTAAATATAATTTTGAATACAAGTAAAAAAAAATAATAAATAAATAATAACTAGTTTGCCATTTACTAGAAATAAAGAAAGGTTTGTTAAATAATATTTCGTGACATTGACGAACTGAAAAATTTAAATACAATAGCCATTTATGAATAATGAACCAGTTGAATTATGGTAAGTTAGAATTAAGAAATTTTTTTTTAATCTACTGTTACTTTTATTCTGAAAAGTGACTTAAATATTCTACATAAGTAAAATACAAATAATAAGGAATCAGATAAAGTGATCATATGGTATACTAATGGATAAAATTCTTTTTTTTTTTTTATTATTTTTTCATTGGAATTTCATTTTTTCCCCTCCGTTTTCGAATATATATATATATCATTCATAAATATATTTAAAAGAAATAAATTTACTATTCATTAGATTATAACTTAAAATTGAAACAGTAACTCAGTAAAATGTCGTGCAAAAAAAAAAAAATATTGATTATTATTACAGATTATATATTGAGGGGATAATTATACAGCACGAAAGAAATAGACGAAAGAAAAAAAAAAAAAGAGAATGGCCCATGGGGGGATCGAACCCACGACCTTCGCGTTATTAGCACGACGCTCTAACCAACTGAGCTAATGGGCCTCGAACATGGTGAACTTTTTATGCAATAAGTACAAAGCGTAAAATAAGTGGGGAAAAAGATTGCATTACATGCTATTTTATCAGAATTCCTGACTCGAAGAAATTATGTGATATACTTTTCTTCAAAATTTCCTCCTTTATTTTGATTTATCTGATAATTTTCGAGCATAGGATTTCAGGTACACTTCTCGAATAATAAGAAAATTAAATATTTAAAAGGGTGTTTTAGCTTTTCAGTAAATTAAGCTAAAAAAAAAAATTCTACCAATATATGTTGAATGTTTCATTTTTTCTATCCAGAAGTTAAACTATAAAATAGATGTGTAAACTTACAGCTTTTATTTTTTATTCTAATAAGTCTATTAAAGTTAACAATCAAAATTATTTAAAAAAATTTCTGTGAATTCTTTAGTTGAGAACTTTTTAAAAATTGAGATTATTTAATTAGTTTCTTAGTTCTTTCTGATGATCGCATATATATTGTAAACTATATTATAGATTTTAAGCAGGAAACCGGACAAAATTTATTTACAACAAAAACACCTTTCAGAAGAATAAATGGAATGTATTATGAAATAAATGTACAGCAATTATAATTATATAATTTACGTATCTATATTTTTGCTAAAATGAGTGCAACAAATTCTATACGCTAACAAATAAATTAATGAAAAAAATAAATAACTATAAATTATTGAAGTCTTATGTAATATATTTTGGTTATATAATTAACATACTCAAGGCTAAATGTAGCATCGGTGGTTCAGTGGTAGAATGCTCGCCTGCCACGCGGGCGGCCCGGGTTCGATTCCCGGCCGATGCAGATAACTTTTTTCTTTTTTTAAAGTTGCTATACCAATTATTATTTTTTTTTTTGTGGAAGGAAAGCAATTATTTATTTACTGTAACAATTTGTTTTTTACTGCTATATTTATTTATTAAAGCCTGAATTATTTGTGTTATTAATAATTGAAATTTTTTATAATTTTTTGTTATAAATTAAACTTTGTATTTTATTTTGACAGTTTTCAAGGCATTAAACATTTATAAATATTTTATTAAAGTAGATTCATTACTTATTATTTATTCATTACTTATTTATACAATTGTAAAAGTTTATTTTGGTACTGACGATTTTTTTTATAATTTCGATTACAATTATTTATTTAAGAATTTTTTTTATATTTCCTTAATTTTCCAAAATAATCATACAAACGTTTTAATGTTGTAATCACCTTTTCTGTTTATCACAGAAATTACAATTTTTAAATTTTTTTCTGATTTTGAAGAAGATAAAATTCAATTCGTTGGAAAGTAAATGTTTTAGATGAAATTTCCAAAATGTTGTATTTACGTTAAGTATTAAAAGTAAACAAAAGGTTTATTTATTTATGGTTTAAATAATAATAAGAATTTCATGTGTTGGAAATTTTTCGTTATTTTCTTACTTTCTAAATTTGTGAATTCTTATAATAAGAATTTCGTTTGTATGTACTTTATGAATTATAAAATCTAAATGTATTATTTTATAGATATTAAGTTGATATCAATTTTGAATTCCATATATATTATTATTATAATTATATAGCATTTAATTTCAATTTTGAAAAGTAAATCATATTTAAAAATGTTAAGAAAACTAATTTTTGTTTCGAAAGCATATGAAAATGAAATCATAAATAATTTTGTAATTTAAAATAAAATTATCGATTTAAGATTTTTTTTTTATTTTTTTTGGAATGACAGTTAAAATTTATTTTATGAATCGATTTACAACTTTTTTCCCGTTAAATTTTCCATTTTTATAAAAAGTTGTTTTTGAAATGCTGAAATAAACCAATATTTCATGAGCGTATTTAATTTTTAAAATTATATTTTATGTATAGATTTTATGAAAACATTTGATCTGGAAAAAAAAATCAGTATTAATTCCTTTTAAAATATTTATCTATTACTTTTTATTGCACTTTTTTTACATTAGTATTTTTTTATGTCTGTGCATGTAAAACATAAAATTAAACTACCAATCGAAATCTCTGACATTATAGTAATACAATAATGATAATAATAATAACAATAATAATAAAAATTTAAAACTCTTGATTGAAAAAAAATGAAATTTTCTGCAATTTTGGAAGAAAAAAAGTAACAAATAATAAAATTAAGAGGATTTTTAAATTACTACAAATTTTTCAGTTGTTTAAAAAAAAAACTTAAATCAGTAAAAAAATTATTTCCATTGAATTAAAAATATAATCGAACCTTTTAACTTGAGAAAATATTATTAAAATTTTGAAAATATTTTAATATACGATCTTCATACTGTATAATTTTATTAAATAAAAAAAATTGTAGATTGATGAATAGAAGTAAATAATTTTTTTCTAATTTAATAAGAAAAATTCTTCCTATCAAAAAAGTCATAAAATGTTCATTTTCTTTCTCCTTAATTATAAACAAATTTAATTCAAATAAATTTCAATAAATTATGCAAAAGATATTCTTTCAGATTTGTATTCTGCGGTATTTATGATCAAAATTTTGAAAATTATTCCTCAGCCTTTAATTAAAATTCCTTTTATCCATCCCCCCCAAAAAATATATTTATTTCTAAAACAATAATCTACTTTAAAAATAATTACTTCAGTTTTACGAATTTCTGTAATTAAAATAATGACTTCGTAGTAAATTCGCGTTTTTTGGGGTTTTTTTTTTTTAAAACTAATTGCGGTTTTTCACTGTGTTCTGCTTCGCAATTTCATTTCATAGGGAAAAAATTTTTTGAAAATTAGGAAAACCATTAATTTATTATTCAAATGAACTTCATAATTTTTTATCTTTCAGGATTTTTTTTTTTATTCCATTAACATATTTCTTAACATAATAAAAGTTAAGAGACTATTTATTTTTTTTATTTTTAATTTTTTTTTTGTGCAAGAGCATAAAAATTGTCCATTTTATAAACAAATGCATCATTTATTGAGTAATATATAATAAAACTTCAAAAGAATTTCTTTAAAAAATTTTTTAATAAGTATAAAAATAATTTAAAATAAAAATAAAAATAAAATAATATAATATTAAAATTATAAAAATAAAATATATAATAAAAATTAATATAAAAATAAAATATATAATAAAAATAAAACATATAATAAAAATTAATATAAAAATAAAATATATAATAAAAATTTAAATAAATAATATAATTAAAATAATAATAAAATTTTTGCTTTGAATTAACAAACAAAAAAAATTCCGCTTAATTTAAAAAAAAAAAAAAATTCAAATTGCAAAGATAAAATGACTGACTAACAAATATAATCATATTTTATATATAGGATATACATGTTATATAAAATACAAATAAATTATATATTATTTGTCTCATATTAAATACAAATTTTTTTTCATGTTATACAATATTTTTTATATTGTATAATATGAAAGCTACTTATTAATTTTAATTAAAAAGTATTTTTATACAATTAACAAAAATGAAATATAATTAAATGAACCTTTTTTAAACGATATTAATCATGCATATTTAGGAACATCTTGGAAATAGAGGGCGATACTGGTAATCAATTGAGTAACATAAAATAAAAATTCAAAAGAATTTCTTAAAAAAAATTTAAATAAATAACTGCTGAATTTGTGTTTGATTGTTAATTCAAAGCAAAAAAAAATCAAATTTCAAAGATAGAATGTCTGCTTAACACGAAATATATACAAATGTATTTATTATAACTTTTTAATAACTCAGTCGTTAAATATTTTTTATATAATATAATCCTGTTATATAAAATACGATAAAATTATATATTTTTATGATACATATGTTGTTTAAAATACAAATAAATTATATATTATTTGTATCCTATTAAACACAATTTTTTTTCAAATTACATAATATTTTATATTGTATAACATGAAAACAACTTATTAATAATTTTAATTAAAAAGTATTTTTATACTATTAACAAAAATCAAATTAATTAATCAGATGTAGAGTTAATTAATGAGATAATTAGAATGTTTGATTAACACGTTTGATTGGATGTTTGCTTTAAATAAATAACTTAGCGGAATTTTTTTTTGTTTGTTAATTCAAAGCAAAATTTAAAAAAAAAAAAAAAAAAAAAAAAAAAAAAATTCAATGTCTGATTAACACGAAATATATACAAATGAATTTATTATAACTTTTTAATATCTTAGTCGTTAAATATTTGTATATAATATAATCCCATTAAGTAAAATATGACAAAATTATATATAAATATACATATATATAGATATATTATATAAAATACAAAAAAATTATATATTATTTGTATTGTCTAATATGAAAAAAAAAAATTGTCTTTAATATAATATGAAATATTGTATACTGTGGAAACTAATTTGAATTAAAAAATATTTTTATACGATTAAAAAAAATCAAATATAATTAAATGAACTTTTTTACATGATAATAATCATGTATATTTAGGAACATCTTTTAAATAGAGGAACTTACTTCCAACATGTTTCGGTGATGGACCATACTAATATTCAAATGACTAATATAAAATAAAAATTCAAAAGAATTTCTTTAAAAAAATTTTAATAAATAGCTTATCGGAATTTTTTTTTTGTTTTTGTTTGTTAATTCAAAACAAAATTAAAAAAAAAAAAAAAATCAAATTGCAAAGATAGAATGTGTGATTAAGAACGAAATATATACAAATGTATTTATTATAACTTTTTGATATCTCAGTCGTTAAATATTTTTTATATAATATAATCCTGTTATATAAAATATGATAAAATTATATATTTTTATAATATATATGTTGTTTAAAATACAAATAAATTATATATTATTTGTATCCTATTAAACACAATTTTTTTTCAAATTACATAATATTTTATATTGCATAACATGAAAACTACTTATTAATATTTTTAATTAAAAAGTATTTTTATACTACTAAAAAATTAAATTAATTAATGAGATGTAGAATTAGATGTAGAATTAATTAATGGGATAATTAGAAGATTTGATTAACACGAAATATATACAAATGTATTTATTATAACTTTTTAATAATTATTTATTTTTTGTATAATATAATTATATTATATAAAATATGATAAAATTATATGTATATATATACAATGTCATATAAAATACAAATAAACTACATACTAATATGATACAAATAATATATAATTTATTTGTATTTTATTAATTATTAAATATTAATTTTATTGTATTAAAATTTGTATTTAAATTTTAGAATTAATAAAATTAATAAGTATTTAAATTTTTTTCTATACAAATTTTGTTTTCATATTATATAATATTTCATAATGTATAATATGAAAACTACTTAGTTAATTTTAATTAAAAAGTGTTTTTATACAATTAACAAAAATTAAATATAGTTAAATAAATTAAATAATCACGTTTTCCATGCATATTTGAACATCTTGGAAATGGACTTACTTCCAACATGTTTCGACGGTGGACCATACTGATATGTTTCGTAATCCTTATCCCATTGAACAAAACTGCTCTCCACTTTGCTAACAACACAAAACCTTGGCCATGACCGCTTTGTGTCTTTATATACCGGATCACACAACTGCAACAGCCAAAGCCCCAAGGCCCTATAGACACCAGAAAGAAACTCAAGCAAAAACAAAAGCATAAGTCGGAGAAAAATTTATCTGCAGTTCCTGCCAACGGCTGTCTTTTTTTCTTTCTAATTTACGACAGCAGACCTGGACCTATGTGGGTCAATGGACTTCTGTCCAGTTCCCAATACATGATACGCGAGAATACAAATATAAATTAGAGCATTTAATCACGGGCACTTATGCACGAATAGCACAAACTGGGACAGAGAGAATAAAAAACCTCGCGAAAATTATCTGGTTCCAATTACTGCAACGGTGGTATTGGGGGAATCTTCTCCTAACTGGATCGACAATGGAGAAGTTGGGAAAAGCCCCAAATGATGTGATAACATAAAACGAAACGAGTGACTTCAGCTATGAAGGAAAAGATACTTTTTTTGCAGATAATGAGTTGTGATAATATTGTTGCTTCGTGCTTTATTTATTTATTTTTTCCCTACATAATAAGGGTTAATGTCAGCACGATTTTCTCGTAAAATTTTGTAGAAAAAACCTAGTGAATCTTTTTTAAGGATGAATAAATGTAGGAAACATCGCCTGTAGAGATGATCGTGCAAACACGTGCAAAACCTGATATATGACAAATGATAAGTGAGATATGGCATTTGCATGTTACTTTTAATCCAAGCAAAAATATTCATATTCAGAGTTTGTATCATCAAAGCATCTTTTAATTAGTTTAACTCGTTAGGTGTTGTATAACTTTTAAAAAACTGAATGCATACATTTTTATAGCCTGCATTGCATGCATGTTTATTGTAGCATACATTTTGATAAAATTTAAATGGTACACTACATTATTTTTATTAAATTCAAAATAAAATACGTCTTTTATAAGCAGCCATTTTTTAAATTTAAATCCCTTTAGAATGAAAGTAGATAGTCTTTTTTTCCCTCTGTTATACAGTGGGAAAATATTTTAATATGCTTTGTAAAAGAATGTGTCAGGGCCTGATGGCTGAGTGACTAGCGCTCTGGCGCTCGACGTCACAGGGTTCGAGTCCCAATCGTCCCATGGATGTTTCTAGTTGTTCGAAATCCACTTTAAACCGTGGATTAATATGACTCTAGAGCGTTGGGCATAAGGCTGACAACACTACCCTGTAAAAAGAAAGCATCTCACGTCTCGAAATTGGGCCAACATGGAGCTGTTGAGATAACGAAGAAAAGAATGTGTCATTTATTGCAATTTTATCTATATATTTTTTTAATTTTGATTAATACTGATTTTTTCTTCTACTTAATGAGATATTTGAAAGGAAATAAAAGTATTAACTTAATCTAATTATTACATTAAAAAAATCAGATGTTATTTGTCAAAAATTACGCAACTCAAGTAATGGGTGAAACTTGCATGTCGTAATGTTCCATTATTTTAAATATGCATAAAAGCTATCCTTGAATTTGGTTTCAAAAACTTTATAATTATGGAAAAAATAAAAATGCTATTTAATACAGTTTATATAATAACAATTAATAACATAGAATTTAAAAGTTTTTTATGATAATTTCCTATTCATTATCATACAATAACTTGTTACCAGATCATATTAAACTAAATTTGCATAAGATCTTTACATTTGTCTTCCAGGCATTTCCTGACAAATAGTTTGAATTAGAATATAGACTACAAATATATTCCTACAGAAAAATATTTTAATCAAACGAAATCAGTCAATGAATTAAATGAAAACCGTTTCGAATAATTTTTGCGTTGTCAATTTTAATCTTTTACATCATTTTATTACATTGTATTGTGAAATATATGCATGGAGTTTGTTCTTATATATTACCGGGGAATTAGTTTTTTACTTTATATAAGCTTTACCATAAAATAAGTGGAACCAAAAGCAATGAGTTCTTTCTTATTAAAGTACATCCAAGATTGTCCAGTTCTAATTATTCAGGGATAAAATTATTTGATGTATTAAAACGAAGAACAATTATATTAACGATATTTTTTTTTCAATTTAAAATATACAGAATATTTTAAATCTCAAATTCAAGATGGATTTATCAAAAAATTAGAAGACGAGAAACATATAAATCAAACTAACTTTCTGATATTTTAAGTTTTTTACTTTTAACAATAAGTTATTATTCAATGATTTAGTTACTTAATTCATTATTCATTATTTCTTCTTTGAGGCTCATCAATAGTATACAGGGAGTACTCGTATTATTCAGAAATACATAGCCACTCCTAAAAGAGAGAGAAAAACAACAACTTTATATCTAATATTTGTTTAGGGCTATCAATTATGTCCGTAGCAATTAATACTGTTTTTGTTATAATTTTATGCTTAAAAATGAAATCTATTTTACTATACATGCAAAAAAAGTTTAATTTTCTTAAAATTTTTAATGCTTTAATATATTGTTTTGTTGTATCGTTTAGAAAATATTATGATATACATATCATAAATAATACTTTTTTTATGATATATATATAATATTTTCTAAAGGATACTACTAAATTTCATTTTTATGCATGAAATTATAAAAAAAATCTGAGTATTAATTGCTGTGGACATAATCCATAGTAATAAGCAAATAGTAGATATTTTTTTCACTTTTAAGATTGGCTATTTCTGAATATTACATAGTATACTCCCTATATACTATTGATTTGTCTCATAGAAGAAATTCAGTACAAAATAATGAATTAAGAAATTTAAAACATAGAAAATAGACCTATAATATAAAAATCTGATTAATCGATTTTAATTTTTTGATGGCCCCTTTATCGACTGAACTCATATCGATTAACGATTTAATTTCAATTGCATTTCATAAGCAAATAATAATCGATTATGCATTCATTGCATTATCGTTCTAATTCATCGTATTAGGTTTTACTCTTTTTAATTCGTCAACCTAAACCTAATGGTCAGCGCAAATAGTAAATGAAACAATATAATAGTAATAATACTCCGGTCACGTACAAAACTGGTTAAGTGATTGTTGTATACCACATGGGATTTCAGCTTCCTGTAGGAGGTGAATTATGGAAATGACAAAATCGTGATCTCTCCGGCAAATTACGTGCGTCTAATATTTCATTTAATTGATTACTTTTCTTTTTTCTCTGCAGGGATCATATGAGAGTTCACGTGTTCACACAGTAATTTCCGTTGGTGTTTTTGTTCGTGTCAGATAGCATCGATACCGAATGAACATGTCATGTTTCGAGTTTCCGTATGCTTTGATGTGCCTTTTTAATTCGATAAATGCAGCACAGCTAGAGAAATCTTTACGGTTGAGCTGTTTAAT
Source organism: Caerostris darwini (assembly GCA_021605075.1). Classification (NCBI taxonomy): domain Eukaryota; kingdom Metazoa; phylum Arthropoda; class Arachnida; order Araneae; family Araneidae; genus Caerostris; species Caerostris darwini. The sequence goes on from BPLQ01014702.1 coordinate 51,808, forward strand.
TGATTTTCATACATGATTAAATAGTTGTTCATACGTTTTCATTTTGTAAAAGATGATGTAATATTTCATTGATTTTTATATTGGCTGATAGAATTTAAAAAAGTAATAATAACAACATTAATGTTAGATGGTACTTGTGTGCTATTATTAAAACTGAAAATTCCCTGTATTTACTTTAAAAAAAAGGGCCTGAATGGCCGAGTGGCTAGAGCTCTGGCGCTCGGCACCGGAGGTTTCGGGTTCGAGTCCCGGCGGTGCCATGGATGTTTGTAGTGGTTCGGAATCCACTTTAAACCGTAGGTCCCGGTCGTAATAGGATCGTAGAGCGTTTCGGGGGCATTGTTACTCCGCGTCCGTGGCTTATCTTCAAGTTGCACGCGCCCCCTGGGTAATGCAAAGTGAGTACGTCTGTGCAGCGCTTGCCTTAAGGCATCCAAGACCAAGCTGTCTAAGTGTTTGCCAGCTGCATTAGAACAAAAAAAACTTTAAAAGGAAATAAACTATGCATAGGATACGAAGAAATACTTTTTTTTTATTTCATTTTTATCAAAACATATTTTGATTATTTCGTTATTCTCACGGTGTCCATCAATAAAGCTACTGGTTTTAAGATGTGTATGTAAATAGATGGATGGACAATATGTAAAGTGATGAGACCTGTTTAGAGCAATGGTTCTCAAAAGGTGCTTCCTAGGTTTCCAAGCGCACTCTGTGCTATTTTAAAAAGATATGTGTCCAAATACAAAAAATAAACATAGTTAACCGTTTTTTACACAGATTTCCTGTTCCAGACAGCTTTCATTAAGAACAACTAACTTTCTTGATTCTGGCGCTCGGTGCCACAACCTTCGGGTTCGAGTCCCAGCGATGCCATGGACGTTTGTAGTGTTTCGGAATCCCCTTTAAACTATAGGTCCCGGTTTAATATGACTGTAGAGTGTTGCGCGTGGGCTGACAACCCTACCCCGTAAAAACAAATACATCTCCTGTCTCGAAATCTACCAGTAGCAAACGGCCTTGGTCCACCATGAAGTTGTTAATGCTGAAAAGTGATTAAAGGTGCTCCCTAGAAGATTTCCATGTGCACCCTGTGCTTTAGAAGAGTTAGCATCTATGTGATTTTCATTGTAAAAAAAAAATTCCATTGCAGTCTATAAATAGTACTCTGTGGAATTGCTCCTCTTACATTAAAAGAAGAAAACTAGCAATTACATCGTGGATAAAGTGGATCGTGGAAAAAGAATTAAACATAATAAACTGTCTGTTGAAATCTTTTGAATTCCTACAAACAAATTACTAAAAAATACCTTTTACAATACCTAAAAAAACTTTGAAAATTTAAAATGCATTTAAATGTATTAAAATAGGAAGCATTAAATGTATTATTAACTGTATATTTAAAATGATGATGAGGATTATAATTAAATTGATTATTATAAATCAATTTTTTTTATTTTTTTTCCCTCAAGCATTTATTTTGTATATCAGCTATTTACTTGTATATGCTACTTTTATAATTTTTTAAAAATTAAATTTATGCTATTTACTTCTTTTATTATTAATTTTTAATTCATCGACCTATTTTTCCCCGTATCTGGCTGTATTGGGTGTAAAGATTTCGTGAATATTGCTTACTTTTATAAGCCTCGTTTTATAGTTGTGCAGTGCATTAGTAAAATTCTAGTTTACTAAAATTCTGCCTTTCCATTTTAATATTTGTGTAGTGCACGAGGAGATAGTATGCCTATTAACCCTTTTCCCTCGAGGGCTCCGGAGCGGAGCCATTTAAAATTTGTCTTCAAGTTCGAGGGCTCCGCTACGGAGACAATGCAAATAACAATATAAATAATGCGTTTCTTTTAATGAGTATATCAAACTTACATGTGAATAGGATCTTTTCACTAAAATCGCTTCGAGTCGCTGGTAATACGAATGAAAAAAAAATTCGAGTGCAAAGGGTTAAATAAATAAAAATGAATATCTACTAAATTTTTGGTTATATCCCACTCAAAACTGTCAAAGTTTCATTTAAAATAAAGGCTCATAAAATAGAAGATTTTTTTTTTTCTTCTAATGCAGCTGGCAAATAGACCGTGATCTTCGCCATAAGGGCTGCACCGATGTTACTCACTTTGCATTACCCAGGGGGCGCGTGTAACTTGAAAATACGGACGCGGAGTAACAATGCCCCCGTAGCGCTCTACGATCCTATTAGGACCGGGACCTACGGCTTAAAGTGGATTCCGAACCACTACAAACATCCATGGGCAAAGCCGGGATTTGAACCCGATACCTGTGGTACCGAACGCCAGACGCTAGCCATTCGGCCATCAGGAAAATAGAAGATAAAGTAGCATTTTTGAAGGTAAATGAAGCTAGGTTATTCATAAATGGCTTTATGATGTGTGACAAAGAGAAATTGAATGAGCCAACAGGCTCGAATCTAGGTTTATTACAGCCTATAAAACTAGTTTAAAAGCTTTACGTGTGCCGGCGTATTTACGAATGACAATGATAATGAACTAAATGACGGAATATATTTTTAGATAAGAAATATAAGCTGGAATAATGTGTTGCATCTTCTTTAAATGATATCATTAGTACAAATATTCAACTTGTTTGTATTTGAGACTAGTTTCACACATAAAAATTTAATCGTGTATGTTTTACCAATTGAGGCACAGATGCGTAATAGATATGTTTTTTTAGCTTGAAATGAAACTAATATTATTTACAAATTTCAAATATGCAAAAAACATTTTAAATTTTATTAAGAGAATTTGAATTTTTTTTCAAATATCTTGGTACTTTTCATGATTATAATATTTCTTTTTTTGGGACAATCATTGCACCTAGTAAATACATTTATGTACGTGTTTTCTGTAAACAATTTTAACAATGAAAATTAACTAATCTAGAATAAACATTGTTCTAGTTAAAGATTATAGAATAGATTCTAATGTAGGATTAGATACTTTTGAAAATGTTGACAATATCATACTAAGTTAGTTAATGAAAACAGTGATTTTACTTTTGCTAAATTTATTTTATCGATGCCTTATGAACTAATATTGATTTTTATGCAGACGATACTTTGAACTGAATAGTTTGAAAGCACGCGAAATTTAACAATAAAAAATAAGGTTTTATAGATAAGTTTTTTATCCATAATATCTGGCAACGCAGCAAATAAGGAAAGAATAAATTAAAAAAAAAAAAGTTCTATACCCGCAACGATAGCCATAACCTTTATCTAACAAAATTTCTTGGTGTGATAAATAATGCTATACATTTATAACTTCCTTTTTTAAACGGTTTTCTATAAATCGTAGATATGAATTCTTCACAAACATATCTATTACATATATATAATAAAGTAAAACATTTAGATGTTTGGGTTTCATAAATCTTTAAAAAAAAAAAAAAAAAAAAAAGAACTTTTTAATGTTATAATTTTTAATTTTTTCTTTCCTTGTCTGCTACGTTGCCAGATATTAACGATAAAAAACAAATTTATAAAACCTTATTTTTTATTGTTAAATTGCACGTGCTTTCAAATTATTTAATTCAATATATCGTCTGCAAAAGAATTACGAATTTGAAATGACGTCACGGTTTAGCGTTCTTAACAAATTCGTAATTCGTGTTTAACATATTTTATTACTCCTTGGTTTTTTTTTTAATTATAAACATGCATAAATATTTGAATGCGATTAAAAAATTTACTTGAAATTAAAATCGTAAGTAATCATTTTTTTTGTTTGTTTTATCAAATGTTCTATTTTATAGATCTAAATAATTTTTTTTTCATTCTAAAATTTCTTTTCGATTCCTTTAAACTACATTTGTTTTTATATACATTCATTTGTATTATTTGAAACTAATTCAGTATGTTCTATATGTGTGTGATACGACTGAGGTGAATTATGTTTATATTATTATTATTTAATGATTAATTTTTAAAATCACAAAAAATTTATTGAATATCTAACCTTAAAGTAAGATTGATTCAATGTGTTTATTATTATTATTATTATTATTATTATTATTGTTAAATTAACTTATATATTGAAACTAACATTGATTTCTTATGTTATCTAATTTATACGATTAATTCTGTTTAATTAATACGGTTTTTCATATAACTATCTAGTATATGAAAAACAGTATAGTTAATGGTTTCATATGTCAAATTTTCTAGATTTTTTTTGTCAATCGTTTATTGATTACCCATGATTTTTATTGAATTCCCCATTTACTTCAAAGATTTTGTATATAGTGTTTTTACTGTATTAAAATTATGATATTAAAATATAACAAAGCCCAAATTATGATAGTAAATTAATTGTATTAGGTTTTATATCGTGTTAATGTTAAAATTTATATAGCTTATATTTATTTATATATTATATCGTTTGTATTTATTTATAAATTTATATCGTTATATATTTATTTATATATTATATCGTTTGTATTTATTTATAAATTTATATCGTTATATATTTATTTATATTTTATATCGTGTGAAAGTTAAAATTTTATGTTATCATTTTTTTCTCGTATTTTATTTAATACTTTTCTATGATATATATATATTTTAATTTAATTAACCAAATTAAAAAAAAAACATACTATTTCAATAAAACTTGGCAAAATCAAGTCATATCGACTAGTTTTATTAAATTAACACTTGAAATCAATCTAATGGTCATCCTTAATTTAAAAATTCATTTCTTATTCCATTCTGACCTGTTTCTAGTAAAATTAAGTTTATCTGAAAAATTAGAATAAGTTTAATGTCAATTTTTCTTATTTTAATATTCTTCGAGTTCCCACGATTTAAAAAAAGAAGCTTTTTAAATGTTCATAATAATAAGTAGCTCCTTATTAGCAAAACTGTCGCGTAACTTAATGAGATGTAACAAAGACAAAGTTAGATAGCATTTCTTTTTGTTGACCGCAAATGCACACCTTCTGCAAAAAAAAATTATTTTATCATAAATGGAAATTGAGTTTTTACTTTATGTAGATCAGACGTTTAATTTCGCGCAGTCTGTTTTTGACCGCGATCGAAACTCGATAAGGTGTACTCGGGTTCAAAACTGCAGCTGATAATTACAGCCCATCCGAGACCAGCTAGCTGCGATCTAGCAGAATTAACTCCAATTAATCAAATCGAAGCAAAACATGAAATGGAACACTGGATATAGTAACGTGTCGAAGCTGTAATTAATCAATTTTAAAAGCGATATGAAATAGAACAGGGACATCGGATTCATTCTGGAAACCAACGCTCGATTTTTCATGAATAAATAATCGAAAGAAGAAAAAAAAAAAAAAAAAAAAAGGGCGGTGCATTTAAGAGATAAGGGTGTGCAAAAATAAGAATAAAGTTAGTAATAATAATTAACGTTTTTTTTATATAAGAAGCTGAGCAAATCTACGTCATACCCAAATATGTAAAACATGACATCAAAATGTAAGACATGCCTTCAATAAGGTGACAAATGATATATGCTATAAAAAAGCTATAAGCAACAATAAACCATGTATAGTAATTAATGACTTTATAAGTATACAAAGTAAGTAATGAATATGATTGTCAGTCGTTTACTTCAAAGAGAAATTGATTTTTTTGATAGTAACAAGAACATTTTAAGTGCTTAAAAAAAATCAACTTTCTATTAATTTAGAAGTGAAATCTAGATTAGATATCAACATTTATCTTGTGGATTTTTATTATTCAGTACATAAAACATTAATAGGAAGTGTTGAGATATAATTATAACAAGTTACCTAGTATAAATAAGGAATCTGTAATTGATATATTAATCTTATATTGTTATTATTATTTTAAGAGAAAAATAATAAATATTTCCTAGATATAGGTACACAACGCATTCTATTTTAGTATCATTTTATCTTTATGATATGAAATGCTTATCTCTCTCTCTCTCTGCATTTAAAATAGTAAGAGTATTTTATGAGATTAAAATAGAAAAGATAAATATCTTGATGTCTTAATATAAACTGCAATTTAATTTAATTAATTGAAAGGTTACTAACCTTTCAGTCCAGCTTATATCATTTCCTTAAAATGGTTGTATGCATTGGAATTATACGGCAATATCATAATTGATGGCGTGAATTTTTTTAGATGTATGTTGAAAAACATAATAAAATGTTACAAATGATTTTATTACATTTAAATAGTCAAATAAATTTATTACATTCAAGAAGTTTTAAGTACATTTTTTTTATGCAAAAAATTTCAGTTACATTTCTTTTTTATTCTTATATAATACATATTCTTAAATACATATTATACAAAATTGGGAAAATATGCAATATGAATATTAAAAATTAAATCTTAAGTATATATCGAAGCTGTAATACTTTTATTTGTTTATTTTTCCAATAAACAAACAATCCATCTGTAACTTGTACATTTTATATTGTTTATTTTTCCAATAAACAAATAATATAAAATGTACAAGTTACAGAGGGAGGGGACTAAAAAAAACGTTCTTGGCCCATGAGGGGATCGAACCCGCGACCTTCGCGTTATTAGCACGACGCTCTAACCAACTGAGCTAATGGGCCACGATACTGAAAAGGGCTTTATCTAATAAATCAAAAATGTTGAATGATTAAATATGTTATTAGAATATTGGTATGTAAACAAATATGATTTGTACATTTTGAGAAAAATTATTATTTTTTATATAATACGTAACTAAATATTTACATATATTAATAAAAAAAAACCCAATTATCTTAATTAAATAAAAAAAATCTTTTTTTTATTGTTCCAGCTACTAAATGATGTAAGCCATTTATTTAAAATTTTGTAATTTGTTTCCTATATGAAACAAATAAAATAAACGAAAGGAGAAATTATGTACGTATAAGAAATGCTTTGAGATTTTTTTTTTCTTTTTGCGTGTACGTAAAAACTATGAATCTTGTGGAGCCATTTTGATACTTCGCCTCTTGTGGCGTTTACGCTTGCATCTATTGCTTTTTTTTATTTTTAATTATTATTTGATGTCTTGCATTCCTGATTGAGATCGTTTTTAAATGTATTGCTTTCATATTCGTCAGCTAAATTCCGTATAGAATTTGCATTATTATCATGATAATTAGTCACTTATTCCTTTCATTTAAAAAGATGGTATTTAAAATGTTTAAATATATTATTTTCATGTTTATCGAAACTAAAAATGTTTTACTTTCTACAACGCCTGTCATATTTTCTAGCATCTTTATAAATCTTATATTATCATATTTTTATAAATCATAGATTATAAGTCTTTGTTTATAATAACCCTTTACTCAAAAATGGGTTTCGGAAGTCGCAAACAGGAAATGATGATTCAGATGCCACCTATTAAGATTAAATCAAATCTATTTTTATTTGGACTGTATTTCTTCCGGTCGCGGCTGCTTTCAGTGTCCTTTTCAACCATTACAAATCAGCAGTCAGGAAAAGTCCATAAAGCCACATTGGAACAAATTACGCCATGTGCAACCATTTCCTTACCTCGTCAAATTGAACATTTCATCGAAATTATTATTATATTCTAAATGTATACCATTTTTTTTTTTCTCTGACAAGATTGCATATCTTTTCACACATATTGTGCTTCCTGAAACCCAAATTGTTTTTAGAGATGTCACAGTGGTCAATTAGGTCGTGAAATATTTTTTTCATGCATCTGGAAGATAGTGCACATCATTTTTTTTTTTTTTTTTATTAAAAAGAAAAATTCTGCTGCGTAACAATGCCAAACCTCACACTAGGGAAACTAAGAATCTCCCAGAAGTTATCTAGGAAATAATGCTTCGGTGATGCTGATCTCGACCTTGCTTCAACATATTACAATCCTTTTAGAATCTTACAGAATCATTTTTCAGGACTTAGCTTAATTTAAAAAGAATCCAGCCTCATATTAAGCTGGATTATTTTTTTTAACAAACCTAAAGGAATTTTATTTAACGTATCGAAAATCTCATAAGAAAATATTGAAAGAAATGGTGAATAAGTTGATTATTAGCTAAATAGATTTCTTTTAAGCAATTTTTATTTCAACGGGAAATTTGTACAGAACTGTCGTTACAAATCTGATACAAAATAAGAATCATAAAGAGTTACAAAATTTCGGTTAAACAGAATTAAAATTAGGAGCCAAAATGAAAATAAAAATATGAAAAATTGTTAATCCAAAATTGAAATCCTAATATTTACATTTAATAGACCTTGCAGGCTTGTTTAGGCATAATAAATTCCAGATACACCCTTTCTAACCACAATAGCGAACCAAAAATATGAAATTCAACAGTTCTAACACTCTCATTCAACAATTCTAACAATTGGAATCAATCACTCTTTTACGTTAATCTATTCTCAATTCGCTACGGGGGTAGAAAAAAAAGTGACATGATAGCTCTCCGACTCCATCCTCAATTGACACGCGATAGCCACTTGTCGGTTAACGCGCTATTTTCTCAGCATATTCAATGACCTTGGGCAAGGTCCTGTTACCAGCAAAAGATGACTGACCGGTATTCCAGAAAGTTTCTTTCTCCATGTAGGGCGTCTACCATTTTTGCATCCTATTAAAGCTTTCCATGTCAGCAGAAGAGTGATGGAATACGATCAGTTTGACCTGCAAACTCTTTTCGGACGTTTACTTTGTTGACAAAAATAAGCAAAAGAAAGAAAGATAAAAAAAAATTATCCTTTCCTTCATCTATTATGCAGACAAACATTTAAATTGTATATAAAGAGCGATTCAATATCTAAAAACGGACAGATTTAATTAAACTAATATTAAAAGAGAAAGAAAATGTATAAATTTACTACGTAATTGATTGATGGTTTTATTTGCCGTGTGGCCCATTAGCTCAGTTGGTTAGAGCGTCGTGCTAATAACGCGAAGGTCGCGGGTTCGATCCCCTCATGGGCCAGTGTATTTTTTATTGGATAGCGTTTTTAAAAAATAAAACTGTATATTGATAAATTTTTTATATGTTAATTATTTTTATATTTATATTTATCTTCGTATTATATACATATATTCAGTAATCAAAGTTTGCCGTTAGAATATTATGATAGTCTTGTTTAAAATGAATTAATACAACTTATTCTTTAATGTTTAAGGATTTTTAATTTCGCCACGACACCTGATATGCGCTCTAGATCATAAATTAATTCATTTTCCAGTTTTCTCTATATTGTTTTTTTTATGGGACCAAATAAGGATATAATAATATAACATAAATGTATATATAATTCAAAAATAAATATATGTAAATAATAATAAAAGTTTAACAACTATTAAGATAAAACTAAGACTTATTTTTTAAATAATATTATTCCATAACTGGGGCAGGAGGATCGAACCCGTTGCGGCCTTCGTATTATTAGCACGACCCACCAAATATAATTTCCACCATCACTCAATTACATCCATTTTTTCTGCTTATACAAATTGATGTATATCAAATGCTATTTTAATAATTTTTTTACACAAACTGTGTTTCTGATAAGTCGCCCCAACCATTCTGTTTTTGATCATGTTTTTCCCACTGTTTTTGTCCTATATTAAAGTTTAAAATGTAATTAATAATAGTGAAGATATTAAAATAAAACATATATATATACTCAAGAGCCAAAACATTATGATCACCCCTATATTTTGCAATGAACTCGCCTGGATGACGAGGAAGGCACGTGATCAGGTGGAAGTGGTATTTAACTGCTGCTGGAGAGTCTGAAGAATCATTCTTTCACTTACTTCTGTGTGTGAGGGCAACACACACAGAAGTAAGTGAAAGGTGACAGGTGGTCATAATGTTTTGGCTCTTGAGTGTATATATATATAGTGTGTGTGTGTGTGTGTGTAATCAGAAGCGCTCTTAGGTTGGGATCATTGTTATTCTGGATTAACGAGAGTCAATACAGTTTTCATGGGGATGCAAAAGATAGGAATTTAAACGCTTAAAATGTGTACATATTTAACGTGTTTATTCACATTCTGAATCTGTGTAGACAATATAAATATCCGACAAAGTATTCAGTCATATTAGCAAATACGAAATTAAATTCATTCAATGAACATTAATTGAATGTTCTTGTAGTGATAAAAAAACATGGTACAAATAAAAAATGAATACTGCACAAAACTATTGAAAACAAATTGTAACAAGTTACTTTATGGCGAGAAAAAAATACACATGTTGTTTTACTATTTAAAAAAGTGTCTAATATCGCGCGGCTTCCATGATTCTCCAGCGTAAGGATCTATTGTGCCTACCCCAGCCTAGACAGGGAAGTTTCGTTTCAGTATCATTAGTCGGGTCTTGTAACTAAGCTTCCTTATTTCCGAAGCCTAATACGCAATTTTTAAAACCACTCTAGCTCTTTTATCTATTGTTTGGAGATTGCCGAATTAATAATTTTTTACTTTGTAATTAATAATTTTAATTTGTACAAAGTAAAAAGAAAAACAATCGCTCAGAAATTTCTATTTCTAGAAACTCTTTCTATTTTTTCTTACATAATCACATTTTGCAATTTGAAAAATTGCATTTTTGACTTTTATTGGAAAATATACTTTAAAAAAAATCAAGTACCATAATATCCCCATTTGAGCGAACTCTGAGTTAAGCGGTTCTTGATTTTTTTTTTTTTAATTCTGTTTTCGAAATACTTGTGGAATGTTAATAGGGTTTTAAATTATTTAGGACTGACTGTATAAAAACAGCAATTTTATTAAATAGTTTTTCTTCGAAACTGATAATTTTCCTAGCCACTGATAGAGGTGGCGAATTGGACCCTCTAATTTCCCACTCTTAATTCTGACTTTTTACCGTTATTTTTTATGAACTTTGAAGTGTTTTTTGTAATCTTAAAGGTGTAGTATTTGGAATAACAAAAAAAAGAAAAAAGATATTTCGGTATTCTAAATTTGCTTACTAAATGAATCAGTACCAAAGTATTATAGAATAAGCTGAAGACAAGTAAAATAAAATTTTTGCATTTTAATTACAAAGATGCTATAATTGTAATACATGAAATATTTTTTCTTTCCTTTATAATATAATACATTTTAAAAGATCGTTTATTGTTGATCTAAGATAGCTTTTTACATGTCTTAGTGTTAACAAAAGTTCCTCAATACTTACTTGGCATAAGCAGTCAGTAACTGCCTTTATTAGTGGTTGTATTATTGAAGAATTCAATTGAATTCGTTCCTTAACATTTAATTTAAACATTGAATTTTGAAAAAATTAAAATTAAATTCCCAAATTTTTTTTATAGAAGTGTCGGGAGTCGGATATTTTTACCGACTCCTCACCTCTGGTACTTTGCTCCAATTAAACAAAATTTGTATGATATTTGATTACGTGATAGGTTGATCCGATGAGGTACTATACTACATTATTATTACTATATATTAAAAACTCTATGCATAAAGTGTTGTTTGTAATTGAAGAAACAAGTAAAAAAGAGACAGCAAATGAACGATTAATTTAATGATTGCTTGCTTTACACTTCCACTCATTTGTGTGTGACAAAACATTTGAAAAAAAGTCAAGATTAAAAATCCACTCCTCTAATCAACAGAAAAAATTTTTCTTAAATCGCCGCTGCAGCACTTCATAAAATATTTAATCACGTAGAACAGACATTTTTCTTTCTGTGTGCAGATAAAGTGATATGATTGTAATGATATATCGTTATATCTCGACATTTTTCCAAACTCAATCAGTTTTTTTACTCCTCACTGAAATGTCTCGAGTCCACCATCAAATTTAATACGCTTGCAATATACTTGGTGAGATTGGGGTTGATTTTTCTATAATGTTGTATACAAAAAGTTTATCAACATCGTTAAATCTTCGCAATACTTCTCTCCTACAGTTCTTTAGAAAATTTCAACAGGCATCAAAAGGTAAATGGAATCCCTGTTGATTGCAGATGATATGAAATGCAGCAAATGTTGAATTAAATATATTTGAGATGAACGAAAAACATAAAAAAAACTGACTCGCGTTTCCAAATAGGAAGTTTTTGGTTTGTTTGAATATTAATAAGAAAAACATCATCACAACTTTTTGTTTGTTTGTTTGCCACTTTCAGTACTCGGATCATCACAATATACAAAACGTCTCTGACATAGAGAAATAAAGAAGCTTGGTAAGTTGAAAGAAAATTGGTTTTTTATGCTTTGTCCACAATTGATTATCTCGCAACTTGTAGGTGCTTCATGAATCCTTTAACGTTTTCTGAAAGAAGAAGAAAAAAAATTTATATTAATAATTTATATGGTTATTAAAAAGTTCAAGATACTTAAGTATTTATTCATAGACTTGAAAAAATATAAGGTGTTCGCAAATTATTGGATACATTAGAAAAATGAAAAAAAGTTTCCACACATTACAGTTTTTAACAAGTTCCAGAACCTCTCAGCCAAAGGCTATATTTTCCTATTAGAAAAGTTTGTAAAACAGAATAAAATGTTTTGTCTAGCAGTTAAATAGATAAGGAAGGGTATTGAATGGGTGATAATAATAGAGTTTTTGCATAACGTTTTTTATCGTCCGGTATTTTTTTCCCTAGCGCGCATGCTCATAGGTGCATGCGTATCTGTAATAATGTTTCCTATGATCATGCGCGCTAGGGAGAAAAAAAATACCGGACGGTAAAAAAACGTTATGCAAAAACTCTCTATTGTCAGCGGTTTAATATCGTAAAAAAAAAAAAAAAAAAAGATGAATGTAGTAGTGTCGTGTCGATGTTCATAAATGTTTAAAAGATAACGTTGTTTTAAAAATCCCCCCCCCCCAAATAAACACTTTGTCAGCAATTGTGGCATATGCACAGGGAATGAGTTTGGGTTGGAGGACCAAGCACCTGCATTATTCTGAGATGTTGGAACTAATATATTTTTTATATTAATTGCTACTATGGTATATTATATTTGATTAATTCTTATTAGAAATCACTTATGCTAATATAATGTTGATTGTAAGACATATCTAACCGTTTTTTAATTGTAATTATTAATAAATTAATTTTAATTTTAATTATTTTTTTACAAATCATGAAAATTTGCTTTTGATGTATATCTTGTGTTTCCTTCTCCTGGCATTTGAACGTGTAGGTTTATTTCAGGGTATGGGTTATTGCGAATTTTTGGTATATTATTAAATGGGTTAATGCGGAATTCTTGGTGTTTAATGTGTTCCTTTCTAGATACTAGTTATTGTTATAAAGGTTTAAAGCTTAAAATCATTTTTGTGTATGTATGTGTGGGTGGGTGTATCAGTATCCGGAATGTATTTTTCCATTACTAGTATTGTTAGTATAGAAAAAGTTATCATCCATTCAGCAAAAAGTTCGTTTGCGAAGAAACCGCCATCTATATTGGGGAGATAGAGAAGCATGCCTTTTGGATTTTCAAAGAGTTGCGATTTTTTTTCTGCTTTCAATATAAAATTATTTTTTACAGTAATTATAGATTAGTTTGAACGGGAAATAATTAAACTTTACCCAGAGCTCAAAGAATAATAGAGAGGCACAATGAAAGGTGCCTCCTGTTTCGCAGAAAGTTGTACTTTTCTTACTAATCCCTGGTACTTCCTATTCAGAATACCAGATATAAACTAGTTTGGTCTATAAGCCTTATACTATGATCTATAGTTTTGGGTTTTGTGGAAACATATTTTGGAAGTCCTTTAAAGGTTTAAGATTTATTGCTTGATTTTTGTATTTTAGTGTTCTTCATAAATCAACGTAACTACATTATCGTAAAATGGTGCTCTGTAGTATTTCTAATAGCTTAATGTAGGACACAGGCATGCAGACTATACAGGCATGCATTGTTATGGTGGGTCGTAATATTAACAATATAAATTATAATTTTTTTTATTGATACACATGTGAGAGGGACGGAAGGAACTTTTCTCAGGATGAGCATGAAGGTGCAAAAGATACTTGATTTACTAATTTCATTCAATGGTTTCATTAGCCCTATGGATGATTGGTTTCGTGAACTTGTTCTCTTTTGAGAACAATACTGCTTCAGACGAGCGAGATATTAATTTCTTTTGGGTATTTATTTATTTATGATCAATTCAAAGGTAGTTTTGGCTTTTGCCTTTGTATAATAAGACAGTGCCATCGATATATTGCAGTCATTTAGTTGTGCATAGTACGTCGCAGTGGTGCACGATTTCATCTCGTGTATTGCCAAGCATCTAAGGAAAAAAAAGTAGTTGTGATTTACTGCTACAGTTCCCAGAAAATTAATGCAAACCATTTCTAAACCTAGAGAACTTCATTGTGACATCAGATGACTTCCTAAGAAATCGAATATGGGCTGAAAGTACTAAGTGTATTTTAAGGAAAGTACTCCCTCTTCAGTATTTGTTTACATAATTTTGTAATGTATCCAATAGTGCTCGGGTACAATGTGTACATATATAATTCACTTTTTGTCAATTTGGTTTTTGTGTTGTGCTCTTTATATATACAAGGTATGTAAATATGAAACCGGAATTTTTGAATAGAAAACACACGTTTATTGCATGAAAATAATGAAAAGTAGTTCGAAATTTGTTCATACATACTAACTATACATTTTTCCCACCTGTCTGGCAATTTGTGGATGCTACACCAAAAAAAAGTCTTGCCCTTTTAAGGCAAATCAGTCATCTAGCCATTTTCGTAAAAAGTAAAGCGCTGATCATTAAATACGCGTCCCATCGATGCAAATGAATGATAATTGGGCGGAGCCAAGTCTGGTGAGTAAGCTGCAAGCGAAAGTAGTTCCCGACTAAACGCATCAATCGTTTCCTTGACCAGTTTTGCTGTGTGTGATGATGCTTATAAAGAAGGAAAAACACTTTGTGTTGCCTTTTTTGATATTCTGGTCGTTTTTCACGCAAAGCTTGATTCAAATCGATCATTTGTTGTCGGTATCGTTCAGTATTAGCACTGTCGCCAGGTTTTAACAGCTCATGATTGATCACACCCTTATAATCACACCAAACATAGAGGCTTCACGTCCATAGCGATTTAGCCTTGCAGTCAATGTCAATGATTCACCTGTAGTTACACATGATCTTTTAAGTTTAGCATTCTCAAAAAAGAATTCATCGCCAGTCACAATTCGATGAAGAAATTACTTTCTTTCGTACCTAGCGAGAAGGATTTCGCAAGCGGTGTTTCGCTTTTCCTGTTGTCTTTCATTCAGTTCTTGTGAAACCCATTTATTTTCTAGATCTTTCCCGTGGCTTTCAAATGTATGGAGATGGCTTTTCGTATGACATTTAATTGATCTGCGAGTTTTGGTTGCATATAAGTGCCATCCTCATCTAACAATGCTTGCAATTCGCCGTCTTCAAGCTTTTTTCATGTCCTCCTACGTTCTTCGTTTCTCACACCAAAATTGCCACATTTGAATTTTTCAAACCATTCAGAGCACTGTGATTTACCAAGAGCATTCTCACCGTAAACTTCGACCAGCATTCGATGCGATTCTGAAGCACTTTTGTTCAAATGGCAACAGAAAATTAATGCTGTCAGCACATCGTAACCTCCAAGCAAAAAATTCGACATACTCATTGCTATAACAAATGGCGTCAATGATGCGACTTGACGTTAACTAGATTGACAGCTAGGGTCATCTATGGGCAAATTCTTGTTTCATATTTATAGATCTAGCATAGATATAAAGAACATATCTTACTGACACATTTGTTCCTTTTTGTATTGACATACACATATTTATTAATTCCATTGACAAAAATTTTATAGAAATAATAATGAATTATTCACAGTTTTTAAATAATATTTGATCTTATGAGGATATTTGAAATTATTTGTGATACATCTTGAGCGAGATAACTAATGTATAATTAAGAAATGATACTAGCAAGCGAAACATAAATTGAAAGAACAGCTATTTTTATAAAAGTTTGTTCACATTAGTAATCACTGTGCACAATGTGTAAAAGTAAAGACTATTCATCATAATATCTACTTTCAAAAAATGTATAACCTATAAAGACTGTGAAACTTACGGTGGCAGTGATGAGCTCATAATTAGATAAATGTATCCTATACGTCAGGTCCAGTTGGATATGGACCTGGAGGATATGCTCCTGGAGGAATGGGTCCCTAAAAATAAAACATTCATTAGTTCGGTTTCACGTTTAGCCTCGAACCTCCACTAAAAAATTTCCAAAAATGTACCGTAAAGTTATTTTATAAGAGTTATATTGTTTCATAGTAATATACAAATGTAAATTTTGAACTTCATAAATATCAATCTAATGTAGTCAGTGCTGAAGTTGAAAAAAATGTGGGCTCTGAAAATAATTCATAATATTTTTCGATTATGTTTGAAATTGTATCTTTTACGCACTTAATATACACTCATGTCCATAAATTAAGGATAATGAAGTTCAGGCAAAGAAAGAGACAGAAGCAAAACAAATTTGACTTATTTGTAAAGTCTATTTATTAAACAAAAGGTAAAGAGCAAAAAAGATGCTATATGTTTGACATAATTAATAAAAATTGCGATTTTTACTCCCTGGAGCAAATTTCAAAAAAGAACCTATTTACAAAAAAAAACAGTATAACATGGTTAGTATGATGGTTAATATGGAGTATGTCTCCCGGACGATGCAATACAGGCCTTACAACGCCTAGGCATGCTGAGTATCAAATTATCAATCTGATCTTGGGGAATATTACACCACTCATCAAGCAATGCCCTCCGAAGTTCCGGTTGACAGGTGGGAGGGGGTTGACGGGCTGCAATTCGTCGGCCAAGCATATCCCACACATGCTCTATTGGATTCAAGTCGAGTATGCTGGCCAATCCATACGGGTGATATCCTAAAATTGAAGGCATTCATCTACAATGTTTGCACGGTGAGGACGGGCGTTGTCATCCATAAAAAGAAATTCAGCACCTATGGCGCCCCGAAACAAACGTACATGTTGCTCCAGAATGACATCCCGATAGATGTGGAATGTCATCAATACACTCTGAACATGCAGGTCAGTTCTGGAACCAAGAATAATTCCTCCCCAAACGAGCCATCCTGCACCACCGTAACGGTGTCGTTCAATGGTGTTCTCTTGGTGGTAACGGGTACCTGATGCTCTCCATATGAAAGTCCGGCGAGAATCAGACTGCAAACTAAACCTGGACCCGTCGGAAAACATCACACAAGACTACTGTTGCGGTGTCCACAATGCATGCTCTCTACTCCAGGTTAATCGCAGGCGACAGTGAGTTTCAGTAAGTGGAACACATCTGACAGGCCTACGAGCATATAGACCAATGTGCCCTAAGCGTCTGTACAGGGTCTGCCTTGAAACTGTCGTACCGGTAGCTGAAGAGAGCTGACGAGACAGGTCTGATGCTGTGCTCCGTCTGTTTCTTTTGGCAGTAACTGCTAAATACCGGTCCTCATTCGGCGTTGTAACTCGGGGGCGACCTGTGCTGTAACATCTACTCACATTACCATCATCTGGGAATCGTTGCCAAAGCCTGGAGATGACACTCTGGGCGATTGCAAGTTCCTCGGATACTTCCAGCTGGGTACGTCCACATTTCAGTCGTCCGATAATTCTACCACGTAAAAAATCCTCCAAATTTTCCTTTGTGCCATAACTATGCGGTTATTGCACTGAAAGGCTTTTAAAGCGCTTGTGAACAATTTTACTTCTTTGCCACCATTCATTATATACCCCTCTCTTACACTCTCGTCATGGTGACGTACTATCCGCGCCATCTGGTGGTTTCCTGTAATTTGCATATTCTTCTTCAAGATGTGTGTGATAATTCTACAGGTGAAATTTTTATTTTAGAGTTCAATTTCTGTGTGATTCTGAATTATCCTTAATTTATGGACATGAGTGTAGTTGAAAACATTCTGAAGAACTTTTTATATCTACTATTTAATATGTATTTTTATAATGCATTATAAAATGTTTACATTCTTATACAAGCTTAAAACACGTTTTAACAAAAAATTAATCTTAATCATTATTTTAATCGATGGTTTTGTGCAATATTGTTTATACAAATTTAGATTAAAAAAGGGTCCAACTCGGTTATTACATTATGCATAAATATTAATTTTAAATTTGGGACACTTAATTGTTTAGAAACTCTCTTAGTCGTAACACTAAAGCAGGAAGTAAAAAATAAAGTGTAGAATTTAATTCCTTTCGTTTCTTTGTTATTTAACTTTTTAAGATTTCTTTTGCTTATTTTAAATTGAAAAAAAATACTTTTGGAAGATTTGAGAGAAATTTTAAGATGTGAAGGTTTTCGTGGTATTTCTCATCACTTAGAAACTACATAATTGGTATATCCATTGCCGTGTCATATTTGAGCATCTTTATCTCAATTATATCAAACAATCTGTAATTTTTTTCTCACAAAACACTTAAAAGTGTAATACAGATAGTTTAAAAGTCTTAGTCCTAGTTTGACAAAAATAGTTTTAAAAAGTACAAAAGAGCAAACAGTTTGTAACAATTCAGAAAGATTTCCATTTTTTTTATCCTCTGTAGTTCCAGATGTTCTATGGACAATTTAATTGGCGAGGATGGTTAATTGGTTTATAATCCGGTTTTCTCACAACGTTCTTTGCAAAATCGCTGTGCCCATCAAGGAATTTTGCCGTTTGCTATTCATTCTTTTAAGCCTTTAAATGCTGCGACCGTTCTGTAGTTTGTGATACGAAATATTCATAACTTTGTGCTTACTTATAAGTTCTAATCGTCCAGCTATTTTTGCGTGTGTACATTGATGAGTCTTGTGTTGTGTATAAAGTTACGTCCACATAGCGAAAGGTTTCAGCTGCGTACACCAAACCGACTTGCAGCAGTTTGGATGAGAAATCGAAGCGCATGTGGTTCAGTTCGCCAACTATTGGGGTAGCAGAATTAAAGCATTGCCTGGAGTCAGAATTTCGGTCACGTGTCAAAGAATTTATGACCTTACGTAAGATGGCTGGAGGCTCATTCATAAGGGGAGATAAAGAGATTTATTTTCGAATTCAAACAACGGAACACGGGGCCAGAAGTAATATTCGGCTGAATGTTTCAAATCACGCATTATTCGCGGATTAACACGACCTGTTCACCGACGAACAACGATAGCACAACATTCTCTTTCTGACTGATTTTCAGGAATGTCTGCCCAGTATTTGCGTGTTGCTGAAGAATTCACCCCCAAGCAGTCTGACCATCGATGTGAGTTGTTCTTTTACTCATGCTGTATCATTTTCCAAAGAGGCTTTTCCAGTATGTTGTCAGTGCATTCGAATGTCATCCTTTCTACCACACTAGCTACACATTTTACCAAGGGGTACAAGTCGGGGTACAACATAGTTTGTAAAATAAAAGCCTATAATTATTCCTACAGTCCACTCCAGTCTTCTTAAATAATAGCCTAATTATATAAGAAATAATATTATAGAAACGGGGCCTGATGGTCGAGTGGCTAGCGCTCTGGCACCATAGGTATTGGGTTCGAATCCCGGCTGTACTATGGATGTTTGTAGAGGTTCGGAATCCACTTTAAACAGCAGGCCCCGGTCCTAATAGGATCGTAGAGCGTTGCGGGGGTATTGCTACTCCGCGTCCGCAGCATATCTTCGAAGCTACACGTGCCCCTTGTGGGTAGTGCTAAATGAGTAACAGCGGCACAGTCCTTGTTTACGGCAAAAAGATTAACTATCTTTGTATTGCAACATATTATAGAAACTATTATGAAACAAAAAAGGATAACTGAGAGGATGTCGCATGCGTAATTGCACAATATGATTGGCGGCGCCGACATTAGTGACAACCAATAATAAATCATTCCCAACATTTACATCTATTACTTCTTTTTTCAGTTTATTATTATTACTAATATTATTTTTAGTTAGGGTACTTTTATTACCAAATTATTTTATTTATTAATATTATTTTCACTTAGTTTACCATGTACCTTAAAGGTACGCGATCACCAGGTTGCGAACCATTGTGCTAGTGTAGAACAAAATTGATTATTTAATGAACTTACACCACCGGGAGGCGGCCTCCACCCGCAACCAGGCAAAGGCAGACCATCGGGTCCTAAAGGACAGGGTGCATCCAAACCAGGAACTCCCTGCAAAGAAACATGTCCTCTAGAAATGTGTTCTTTGAAAGACATAGGATATTGCTTACAAATCCAGTTTCACAAGAAGTTATTACAAATTCAAATGAGACTTACTTGATCCCCCTTTTCTCCTTTTTCTCCCCTTTTACCTCTTTTGCCGCGTAAGCCCTGAAATTAATAATAATAAAAAAAAAAAATGTCGATTTTTAAGGTGTTTTCGTTAGAGAAACAGATTTTTCTTTTTAAAGACATTAAAATAAAATAAAACATGAAATTTGTACATTTTTCTGGGTGAGAGAGGAGGGTAAAAATTCTTAATTATTTTTTAGCCAATTTTTAATAAATTTATTAAGTTTAAAATGAGAATTTCTGTGGAAACTGGATAAAAAAATTTCTGGAAAATGAGAATTTCTAAAAACAACAATAAAATAATTAAAAAGGTAATGTGATTTAAATAAAAGGAACATTATCATTATTATATGACAAATTTTCAATATGGACATTTTTATTGGGATTTATGAACCGATTTTGAAATTAGCTTTAATTTTTTTTATAGAAGAAACTTAGGAATAAATAAATCTTTGAAATATACTTTTTAATAAATCGAGAATTTTACAGACTAATTTGATCAATAATTTTATGTATACCTTCATAATTACCTATTTCGACTAAATGGTATAAAGAGATTTTATTATCTTTATTTCATGGTATACACTGAAGTGACAAAAGTCATGGGATACCTCTTAATATCGTGTCGGCCCTCCTTTCGCCCGGCGAAGTGTAGCAACTCGACGTGGCATGGATTCAACAAGTCGTTGGAAGTCTTCTGCGGGAATATTGAGCCATGCTGTCTCGATAGACGTCCATAATTGTGAAAGCGTTGATGGTGCAGGATTTTGGGCACGAACAGACCTCTCGATGATGTCCCATAAATGCTCGATGGGATTCATGTCGGGCGATCTAGGTGGCCAGATCATTCGTTGGAGTTGTCCAGAATGTTCTTCAAACCAATCGCGAACAGTTGTGGCCCGGTGACATGGCGCATTGTCATCCATAAAAATCCCATCGTTGTTTGGGTACATGAAGTCCATGAATGGCTGCAAGTGATCTCCAAGTAGCTGAACATAAGCATTTCCAGTCAATGTTCGGTCCAGTCGCACCAGAGGACCAAGTCCATGCCATGAAAAACAGCCCACACCATTACGGAGCCACCACCAGCTTGAACAGTGCATTGCTGACAGTTTGGGTCCATGGCTTCGTGGGGTCTGCGCCACACTCGAACCCTACCATCAGCTCTTACCAACTGAAATCGTGACTCATAGGACCAGGCCACAGTTTTCCATTCATCTAGGGACCAACCGATATGCTCACGTGCCCACGAGAGTCGCTGCAAGCGATGTCGTTCTGTCAGTAAAGGCACTCGAGTCGGTCTTCTGCTGGAATAGCCCAAGAAAGCCAAATTTCTCCGCACAGTTCTAACAGACAAGTCCCTTCTAAGTCCCACAGTGATTTCTGCGGTTATTTGACGCAGTTGCCTGTCTGTTAGAATTTACGACTCTTTGCAGACGTCGCCGGTCTCGTTAGTTAAGAGCAGGCGGTCGACCACTGCGCTGTCCATGGTGGGATGTTATGCCTGAAATTTCATACTCTCGGCACACTCTTGACACAGTGGATTTGGGAATGTTGAATTCCCTGGGAATGTTGAATGGCATGACCCATGCGTCTAGCTCCAACAAACATTCCGCGTTCAAAGTCTGTTAATTCCCGTCGTGCGGTCATCATCACGGCAAAACCTCTTCACATGAATAACTTGAACAGAAATGAAAGCTGTGCGAAAGCACTGCGCATTTATACCTGTTCTACGCGATGCTACTGCCATCTGAAAAGTTGCATATTGCTATCCCATGACTTTTGTCACTTCAGTGTAAAATGAAATAAAGAGTCTACTTCCAAGAATAGAATATTTAAGAATACTAACCTCTGGTCCAACTTCTCCCTTTTCTCCTTTTGGTCCCTGAAAACGAAAAAAACAATTATTAACGCATCTAACTCATAAGGCAGAAAACTATCCATCTGAAGAAAGAAATGCATTCTTCGACGCTAATGCCAAACTAAAAAATGAAACGAATATATGTATATATATATGTTTATATTCATGCAGCTGAAACAGAAGGCAAAGCATGCAGCACACACTCTAGTAACGACTAACAGAGACCGAGAGCGTAAGGAAAAAAGCAACAGCATGCAAAACAGAATCCTCAACTACTGGATGGCTTTGCTAGAGTCTTTTTTTTAGTAGTTAGAAGAATTAACGGACTTGAAGGGCAGCACCTCTTGTCCTCGATAGTTACCGTCAAACCTGGTATTCCATCCGTGCCCTGCGAAGAAAAAGCATATTTTAGGCAATTAATGAGAGAAATAAACTATCTTTAAAGATTATATACACCTGCCACCAAAACATTAAAATAAGTTATGCAGATAAAGTTGTTCGTAAGGCCATGCTCTGTCACCCAGTTCTCTATGGTTTTGTTAGAGCTCTCTTCTTAAATGTGAAAGATTTATCAGACTTCTAATCAGACAGATAATGATGCTAGAGGTTTGGTTAAAATGCACTTTAGAAATTGCAAGTCTTCTACACTGGTGTTCAAAATTGAGAGAATCAGTATCTTTGTTAGGTGCTTTAGTCTTAATAAAAGACCAAAGACTCGTTAAGAGAATGCAAATATCTATTGTTGAATATGTAAGCGTATATGTGCATATGGAAATTTGTTTTTTCCCCGCTCAGACAACTCGATGAATCTCCTGGTGGTTTTGATTTTCTTGCAACATTCTGCAGAGAACATCGACTTTGGAATAGAGATAAATGAGAGATCACTCTATTCATTGAAGAATCACGATTCATCTTGACCACTTATGATCGATATGCGTTACTCTGGAGAGAATCGGAGGTTCATTACCTGTTCACCTACTTCCGGAAAAGAGATACCAATTTCAGAGACGATTTGGTGATATGCGCAGGTAAAATGGCGGTTTGGCACACAGACCTCCATGTCTTTGTCCGATACACTATAACTGCCGTGAAGCATAGGGATGAGATCTTGAAGCCATACTTTCACCTTTCTATGAACAACAACTCGTGCCCTCATAGGGCTCGTCTGCTGGGCGATTTTCTTGAGAGTCGGGATATTTGTCGGATAGATAGCTATATCTCTAGAGATATGTCTTAGAATGATTGGAACACTGGGAAGACCAATGCAGCAAAATTTATTTCACTTCCTATAGCCATCCATTGTCTGAAAACAATGTTACTGGAGGAATAAAGCCAACTTCCAGAACTCATAAATAACATGATTTCCAGTATGATTTGTCATTGTGAAAGCTGCATAACTTTAAAAAGGGACTGTAGCCACTATTAACCCATTTTTTTGTGTTTGATATGTAAACTCTGCTTAAAAAGCTGTTGATTTTTATGAACAATTATGCGTGTTTATCATAACTGTTGTGTGGCTATTATTATTATTTATGGCACTATATTAATATATATTTATAACTACATTAATTATAATTTGTTTAGTAGTTCTGGAGATAATCGAAACATAAAACTCTTTGGTTTTAAATACCAATTTTGTCAAAACTAATTTATGTATTATTTCACGAGATATTGTCGTAAGGATTTCGGTTAGATGGACGAATGATGAATTTTCCGATGAAACATTTGTGATAACGAGTTTAATTCCACATCAGTAAAGCCTCAATGGAATTTCGAGGCTATTTTACTATCGCAAAAAGACCTGCATTTATTAGACGTAAATATGATGTTTTGGCTGATAGATGTATAAATAAATACTAAGAAAGAGAAAAACTCAAATATTAATTTTTAAAATTTTGTATGGTAAGTGGCCCAGCATAACTAATAGACTGATGTTTAGTATTTTTTACTTAAAAGCACAGAGAGTTTTGATTGCAATAGAAATAAATACACATAGCACCGAAAACAAAATCTTGAGCCATATGGTGCGAATTAAAATTTAAAAGACTAAAAATTAAAGTAGGCACTGATGGTCATGACGAAAAAAGATAGTTAATCAGGTCAACAGTCTAAAGTAGTCGCATATTTAGATGAATAAATTATTGAAAAATCGTAAGATAATGACTACCCTGCCAGAATTCTTACAGAAGATTGCCTGACTGTGATCTGCAAAGCAAGAAACTGCTCAGCTTTGTTTCTGTTGTCATTTCTTTCTTTTTCACGCCTATATATTGGAATAGTTACAGTGTTTAGACACCTTATAGCTTTCAATTATTTGCTTTGTATTTTCATTTTTTAGTGTTATAAAGTTCAGAGAGTAAATCACTCAGTGTGAAGCAGAAAAACAAATACAAAAAAAGCCCTAATAAAAAGGGATACATGGCCAAAAGAAGAATTTTCCGTGCAAATCGGTTTTCATTAAAGTTGTCTGACTATTTGTGTAGAGTCCTGTATCCTGCCTATTTATGTAGTAGGCACATGGGCTATAAGTCTCTTTTAGAAGAAGTCCGATTTGATATAATCCTGCTTGTACGTGAACTAAAATTTATTAGTTATAAGAACATTTGTTTGGAATAAAACTCACGCGCGTTAAACTCGGTAAAGAAGCAACACCTCTCTTTGCAGAAAAGTAACACCCAAACAAACAGTAATACCATTTTCTGGTGTGACTTAACAATGTCACATTTTTCATTGCCAGAGTAGAAGGCAGAAGTAAAGTGTTTTGAACAGACTTTTATATCAATGATATAGAACGGATTAAAGATATATCGAGTTTCTACTATAGTTAAAAAAAGTTGAATTTTTTTTCTATGCACACCAATCTTGATAATTTTTTTCGCACATTGAATCGAATAATTTAATACAACA
Source organism: Caerostris darwini (assembly GCA_021605075.1). Lineage (NCBI taxonomy): Eukaryota > Metazoa > Arthropoda > Arachnida > Araneae > Araneidae > Caerostris > Caerostris darwini. The sequence continues at coordinate 76,894 of BPLQ01014702.1, forward strand.
AATCGACCTCTAAGCATCAAGGGTTACTTACTGGTAATCCTGGTTCTCCTTTATCTCCTTTGTAACCTATATCTCCTCTTTCACCCTGAAAATATACACCCAAAAGAAACAGCCAGAGTCTTATTATCACATATTCAGATCCGTCTACAACTTTATTTTATTTTTAATAAATACTAATTAGAAAAATTAATTTAAATGTCTTACGAAACGTATAAAAATTCTACGAATTGATTGAATATCTTTATAAATTTGCTACATTTATTTCAATCTTATTTGACTTTTCTATTTCTACTATGCATGTTGTTTTCCCAATAATTAACGTAATAAAATTCATTGAAGAGTTCAGCTATGCTATAATTAATCTAAATCAAAATTAAGTAATAGTTTTTATTCCAAAATAATTTATAAAATTTAAACATAAATTATTTTTTATAACTGTTAAAATCATTATGATTTTTTTTTTTTTGCCTTGAATTAAAAAAAGAGTTTGCCCTTGAAAATAAAACTATTAAATTAAAGTATGAAAGGTATAATTTTATCAATTTATTGCTATGATTACTAACAAAGGACTTAAGTCAGAAAAGATTATGATTAAGATTATATTTTTGATGTATTATAAATTAAAATTAAAACATAAAACTACAGCTAAATAACAAAACATCAACAGAGACACAAATAAGGTAACACTTATTTAAAAAAAAGGACATAAATAACATAAGTTACAAAGGGAAATATTTTACAAGGAATTCATCTTTTTAAAAATGTTTTAAACATAAACAGGCAAATAAATAAATAATAATAAAGAAACATCAAAGTATTGAATTCTTACCCTCAAGCCATCCATTCCGGGTGGGCCCTGCGTTTAAACAACAACACTAACAGTCAAAAACCACAGAGGACAAACATACGGCTTACATCGACAATAAAGAGAAATGAAAACCAGCAAATAACGAGCAAACTAAAGTCATCTTTCAGTGCTTTAAAGCAGAGCAAGTGAGAGCAGAGCATGCACATCAAAATCACACCACCAATACATTTTCATTCGACAATTTTGCACATTATTTATAAAATACATATAACAAATATCAAGATAACATGGCATATCAACAATAAACAAAGTTTTTAATATGATAAGTATTAAGTCAAGCTCCCATCACCATTAGTTGGATAAACACAGTTTATCGAAAAGATTATTAGGTTAGATTTGTGAATTGGAATGAAGCAAAAGGTATTAGAGCGATACCTAAAAAGAAAATGTGTTAATAAATTCACATTAATACATAATGTAAAAAATTAAATAAAAAGATACATTAATCACAAGAATATATAATGTACAAAATAATAGTATTTATAACAGAAATAATTATTTGATATTAATAATAAAATCAAAATTCATTCACTTAAACTCTGAGGTTTGGCACTAGATTTTAATAAATGTTGATAACGAACAAAATTTCCACTCCTTCCCAGAATTAATCAAGATTAAAATTTGATTATGTTAATTTCTTCAAAAATACCAATAATTTTAAGCGCAATTAAAAGTTTTATTTTTAAATATAGTTTTTTTTTCTAAGGTTTGAAACGAATTTTAAATAGATGGTATTAGATAGAATCTCTGACAGACAACAAACATCTAGGAGTCCAGTAAAGATAAAATTTTTGACAGAAATGCATCATGGGAGATTTACAAAAATTATTAGTGACAGCAGAATTATGAGGAATCACCGAATCAATTACGGTTTGAGGCAATAGAATAGGGAGAATTACTTTTCCATTAAATATACAATTTCAGTGAAGATGATCTTGACACGAAATTGCAATTCTGCGTGTGATAATAAGACAAAAATATACGCAGAAGGTGCATAATTGTTACATGGAAAAATGTTCGCACAAATATTAAACTACATAATTTTTTACAGGGAATCATAAACTATTTACAACAATCTCTTTATGGTTCTCCTCAAATTAAAATTTTATAAATCCTATAATTTGAATTGTGATAATCGAACTAACAAAATGATATTTAAATTTATTTCAATTACTTGAAGTAAGTAAAGTTTATTATGCAAATAAAACCATTTGAATAAATCAAAGCTGTAATGTTCTTGATCGGCAAAAAATTATTTGCATGGTGAGAAAATATTTTCTCCTTTTATATTGTAAACTTAATACACTTATTTATAAAATAGCAATGAAAAGATTATGTATGCATAAAATGCATTGAACGTACTATAAGTCCTGATTTACCATCGATTCCATCTCTTCCAGCAGCCCCTGGAACACCTCTGGGACCCTAGACAAGAAAAAAGAGCAAAATGTGTTCATAATTAAATTAATAAAGCATTTAATTAGTTGTAATCGATAAAATTAGCTATTCCATTGAGCTACTTTTAAACATCTGCTTAATGAGGACTTCTTTTCTTTTTAACTTTTTCTGGGTCATAAATAAAATAATTTTTCTAATCGCAAGAACATGCAGTATTCGATTCATCATTTTGCAGCATAGATAAATCTATCACTTTTTCCATGTTTGCAACAGTAGTGTAAGATAAATAAATACTTGCAAAGCTGTAAGAACTGAATCATCGCATTTGACAGAAATTTGATGCATTTTTAATCCCTTAAAGCAGCAATAGTAGCCAACCTGATCCTACCGCCGTTCCGACTTTAAAAGGTGGGCTGTAGGGATTTTTTTGGTTACTGAAGCACTTTCTTTTTTAAAATATTGAAATAGAAAGTCTTACAAGTATTGTTTAAAAATGTCTGTCATATGTGAAAAATGATAATCAATTTATTTAAACCTTTCTCTAGATCTCGTGGAATTAATTTTTAGTGCTGTTAATGATATTATAACCAAAGAAGGAAACTGTCTGAATATTTTCAAAACAGGAAACCTTTCTTTTTTCCTTACAAAAATTGACCAGATATCCAGTATTTAGATTCACAGCATCGGCATCAGGGATCTCGTTAATAATTTAATGAATTAAATGTAACTTTATCAGAATTCATGCTTCTATGCATAGTATGAATCAAAGATTTAATTACAGTAAGTTGTTTTATAAATATTTATTCTGCCGAACTTAATGAAATTCCGACATAAAATATTTGGTAGGAAATTATTATTATATGCTCTAACTTGCCGTAACACTGCTTTTATAAGTTTTATGAAGTAAAGTTGCTTCTCTACTTTATAAATCACCACAACTGTGGAACCTGTGGGTGGTTAGAAAATTGTACTAACAGAGATACAAAAGTAGGTTGTTGATATAAAAAAGGTTGACCATCCTGGCTTAAAGGATCAAATGGGTTTTTTTTCTAAACAATTTTTCTTATATTAAAATCGAAAATACGCATTGTTAGAACTATGATCAATAACGTTTTATTTACTTTTATTATAGAGATTTGAAGCACAAATTTAAAAATCCGAATTTAAATCGGACTATAATTCTCTATATATAATCATCACTACGTCCTCTTTCATTCCTTTTGAAAAACATTTATTGCTTATTAACATATGCTTTCAGTTATTAACAAGCAGGTCCCGCTATTCTAGTGAATGCTTAACATACCGAGTTTGATGTCTGTAAAACAACATGAAATCATGATAGAATGACTGATGGCAAGTATAGGACAACACGAGTGAATTTATGTTTTTTAACAATAATGTAAAGAAGCTCAAAATAATCCATAATTAAAATTAATTTTCACACTAGATAACCCGTGATGCTTTGCAAAAAAATACAAAATATGAGATACAATATATATATACGGGATAACTCATTAAGGGGTTAATAGTAATCAAATGAATTAACAAAAAGGGGAGAAAAATTATTTAATTTTGTTATTTACATCTTAATTAAATGAACTTAATTTTCTAATGCCTTAATTCTCCTCTATTTTAGAATTTTCGAAATACTTACAGGTAGTCCCATAGGACCTGGGTCGCCTTTAGTTCCAAATTCACCCTGAAAAATGAAAGCAAATATTAAATTTTTATCAGTGAAATAAAAAAAGATATATAATTCCTTGACTTTATTTAAGTTTATGTTTGATATTAAATCACTTACAGATTCTCCTTTAGCTCCATCTGCTCCTTTATCGCCTTTTACACCTGGGGGACCTTGGATACCTTGCGGACCCTGAAGAAATTTGTATGTTGAAATTAAAATTATACATCAATAACATTGATTGCCAAATGTTTTGCACCATTTCATTTGAAATACAATGCAATATTATTAATAGAAAATAGTACAAGGAGTTTGAATTATACATATTATTTTTTGAATATTTAAAATAATTAGTTAATTAACATGGTAACTGATATGCAATTGATGACTATATTATCGTGCAATACAACAATAAAACAAAACTTCATAACAATATCGCCAAAAGAATAATAAAAGTGAAAACAAATATTGTTTTATAATATATTGTCAACGACTGATTATCTTATTAAAGAAAAGACTTTATTGATTAATAATTTTGCTAAAAGTATTATAAAAATTAAGAGCCTGCAGCTTTATTATTATGCAGCTTTAGAAATATAATTTTTTTTTAAGCCACTCACCACAATTTAATATAATTTACAAATTTGAACACTTAAGAAAAATTTATTAAGACACGTTTACCTATAACTATTTTTGCGTTTACCAAGTGAAATATTGTCGAACATTGAAAAAAATATATATAAATTCTTAAAGTGAAGCAAAACTTTTGGCTACGACATCACATATATTTAAATATATAAAAAATAGTAGTCACCAATTAAAAATGATTAAAAAATGTTTTAAAAAAAAATAAATTTTAAAAATGATTTTTTTTACTAAAAAGATATATAAAAGAATAAACTAATTCCATAACATAATTTTGGCGAGTTGATGTAAAATACATTTGTAAAATAATTTAAAATTCTGCATTTCATTGCTAACTATTGTAACTATTGCTAACTATTGTAATTAATACTGAAGTAATATATTGAAATCATAACTCCTAGCTTAATTATATACATAGAGGTTTAAAATTACGCCTACAGAAAAATATATTAATAATTATTCTAAAATTAAAAGAGGATTAAAATAATTATTAAGAATTAAATTGAAATTTCAAGATAGATTTCACTTACAGGAGGACCTGGTTGTCCTGGAGGCCCAACGAACTAAAAAATCCAAATAAATATAATTTCAACAAACAAATGCCTAGTGTAGTAATAAAATAAAAAATAATATTCAGGATTTTATTAAGTTAAAAATAAAAATAAATTTAATATTTATTAATTATTTGAATGTATAACTAGTATAAAGTTTTTATTTATGAATGAATTGAATTGAGAGTGTTCAAGAAAATAAAATATCTCCTTACTGTTTTTCCATCTATCCGTCTGTCTCCCTAAGAAAAAAGTCACATTTTCAATAAATATTTAATTTATAAAGATTTAAATCTACAATTTATAAAATAAATTAACTTGGCAATATCTGGAGGGAGAAATAAGATCATGAATTTCAGAGAATTTTATGTGAAATTCACGAAAAGATTTTAAGCAGCTAATAAAAATTTTTCATATTAATCACTACTTCACATATAACTTAGTTTAATAGACACTTTTCTTAATCATAATAATTGATAATGATTTATTACAATTTTTTAACATAATAATAAATAAATTTTGGAAGAATATTCATTTAATAAATAATTAAAATAAAATGTTTAACTATTTACAGAAATTTTTTTACGAACAAGTTAGGCTTTGTAAGAATTTAAACACTCTTCTTTTTAAATTTTAAAATACCAAAGCAGAGATTATGCATATAACAGCAACATTAAGCAAAGAAATAAGCAGCTTTGAAAAGAAAGAGGAAAAAAATTTACCTGCTTCCAGAATCTGTATGGTATCTGATCAAAAGAGAAAAACTAATTACTATACAAGCCAATTAAACTAACAAAAATATAAATGCACTCTTAAATTATAAACTTATAACAAAAGTTGCAGAAGTCGGAAAGAAAAAATGCAAGAAGCCATAATAGATAAAAATCTATAAATAAAATATTACATTTATCCTTATTTAAAAAAGTAAGTTAACGTATAACTTAAATGTCTGAATATTAAAAAAAGGAAATGGTAAGTAAGTTAGCATTTATACTTATGTAGACATTCTTGCTTGGATTTGTATAAACCCAATTATTATGCTAGTCATTTGAAGAAATTTATTTAAAAATATGCGACGTAAAATATTCGTCAGAAAAATTTAAAATAAAAATTATTTTCTCTTATAATTCCATGCAACTCTAGGATTTCTTATATTATACTATAGTAGAAATGACAAAAATGGAAAAAACTCGGTAATAATTATTTTATGTTTCTTTAATTTTTGTTTTCATACTGAAACCCACAAAAAGGATCCTTAAATCATCACAGGGTGTGCAATTTGTTTTGTGAAATGCAGTTTTTCTCCGAACACATAACAATAGCCGAAATGTTTTTGCTAAACATCAAGGATCCAAATAAGTTAAAGAATCTTAAGAGTATTTAAAATTGTCACCAGTGCTTTTTGGCCCTCGGTAACTACAAATAACCCGATGAAGGACGCAGATATTTTATAGATGACACTACTTTGAATTTCTAGATAGGTATGAGTAATTTTCTATGCCATTATCTTCTGTCTCTTGATTTTTCGTTTTCGTTTTCAATAAAGTGACGAGTCGTGGGTACATTAACAATCCTGATAGCTTTTATTTTATTTAATTTTTCATTAAGAAACACCAAAGTAAGACTGTGAAAGAAAAGAATTTGTCAGAAAGATATACTTTGTCTATTTCGGGTAAAGCTTGAAACCAATTAAAATTATGGGTGCCACATATATGTTATGTTTTTTTCAGAAGGTTTAAGGAAATAGGCAATCAATAAAAAAATATAAATGTAATAATAAATATATATAATCAGTAATATAATGATAATAATATAATATATATCATCAAATATAGCATTTTTAGAAAGGATATTTTATCTTCAAAATTATGTGATAATTATATATATAGATATTGATAGAGAATGTGTGTTTAATCCATAACAATAAAATGTGAGTGTATAATAAATTGTTCTCTTACTTTATATTACAATTAGTATTTTCCACACCAAATATTGCCAGGAAAAAGTAATTTAAACGAAACATTTGTAGAATAATTATTATTAGAAACTTTTAATCTACATACCACTTCACCTTTGCTTCCTTTGTCTCCTTTCAGTCCAAGTCTACCCTTTAGAAAAGAAACAAAATCTCATTTTATGTAAAACATTATTCATCGTTATCATCAGCATAACAGTTATTAACAAACAAATAGGTAACGTTAATATTAATAAGTTGTATAATACGTGCACATTCCCAATTTTTTTTCTTCTTAAGATTGTTAAATAATTTCTGAAGCTTAACTCTGATTTTCCATATCACTAAAAAAATCATGATGATCATAAGAAAATCCTATAAATAATTCAAATATATATCCCCTATTTTATTTCTAATAACACAAAAAATAATGTAATTGACTTCAGGTAAACAAACAAGATAATTACAGGGGAAAATTCAGATTTTGTTAATTTTGTTTACTTAAGAAATATTTAAGAATCGATGATATATCCGATTGATTTAAAATTATATTTCAGTTCACAATTCATTAAACTGCTGTTTAACGAGTTTTTTCGGCACTAAAATATTAAGATAGGTAAACTACAAAAGTATTGGACCGTTCTTTTATATATGAAGGCTTATCTGAAAAATGATTTGGATTATTATCTATAGCTAAATGAATAAGAAATGTAGTAATAAGAAATCTTAGATTTTTTTTTCAATGATAATAATGAAAATATGCATTGATATTGCTCATCACCTACTGGAGGTCCCGGTAATCCAGGTGGTCCCATGAGACCAGGTGCACCCAAATCGCCTCTTTCTCCTCTGTCGCCTTTGGTACCAGGCGTCCCCTTTAAAAAAGAAACACGTCAATAAGAAAAGACTATTCGTTTAGTTCTGGTCATATTAATCTGTGGCTAAATAGATAATCTCATGAAAGATATTAATGTCAACATGTAAAACAGAGAATATTAACTATCATTACACACGAAAAAAGTAATGGAAATATTCTGCAAATCAAGAAAACTAAATCTAGTAACTTGTATCGTAAAATAAAACGCGGCAACAACTTCCTATATTCTATCGATAGAAGCACCAATGAAGTTTCGGGGTAAGTAGGGGAAATATAGGGTTTGTCGCTCTACAGTCCTTTTCCTGCCCAATAGGGCTAATTAGACTGGGAAATATAGTTTAAAGTGGATTCTGAACCCCTAATAAGCCTCCGTACCTCCCTCAGGATTTCAATATGAAGTCTGTGGTACTAAATGCCATAACGCTGGCCACTTGACCATCAGGCCGCAGGAAGTATAAAAGAGCGAGAACATATAGAACAGATTTTATACAGATTTAGATCCAGATCCAGATTTATACAGATTAGATACGGATTTTTATCCACAGATTTATGAAAACTTCTGTTTTGTACATTTGAGTCTTGCAACGGCTGCCCATAGTTATTTTTATAATTCCGTATAGGCCAAATTTTATTGCCATAAACTAATCCTGTTTTGTAAAATCTGCAATTTCAATTTTTGTCACGATGTACATATTTCAGCAGTAATTTAGAAATATATCTCCATCAACTTCCTTCTATCCCCGTTTGCAAGAATATCAACCACTTCATTACAGTGGGGTTCCATTCCCTGCAAGCCAATATAGAATAGGAGGCTACTAAAAACATATTAAACTCGGGGATTATTAATTGATCATGTTGAATGACGAGCTTTCATTTAGTTAGGTGGATAGGAATCCGGTTGTTAATGAACAACTAAATGGATTAACATGAATCGACAGTAATATCCAATAATGCCATCAGTTTTAATATAGAAGAGACTCGGAATAACTATCTGGGTATCTGGCACTGCATCGATTAATTTCTTGTGCAGTTCTTATTAAAACATCGCCATTTGCCACTCTTGATAAAATAACATACGGTCAATTAGGACACGGACAACTTTATTTGTCAAACTACTCACGTGAGAAAAATGTTTGCCAAATGTCGAAAACTTTTCAGGGTAGTGTCACCACAAAGGACGTAATATTATTCATTTCAGTGACATACAGCGGATTAAATCAGAAAGGAAAAAGAAATGTCTTAATAAAAGTATTTTTATCCAATTTTCGATATCTAACAGCATTTCTAACAAAAAACTTATATTTTTAAAAAAAAATTTTACGACTTGTTAAATTAAAAATTGTTAGATTATTATTTTTACAATTTAACTGTATTATTGAACACATTTTGACAATTTTTTGGACGTCACATATAATGTTAAAAAATGAATAAAACTCACTAAAATTTCAATTAAACGGAAAAACTAATACAAACTAGGAATATTAAATATTACGTATTTTTAAGATCAATGTTTGCATAGAATTTTTATTTAAAATTCTACGATTAACTTGACTACATATTCGCTTCGAAATAATCAATAGTAAAATGAAATAATTAAAGAAATATTATTAATTATTGATTAATTATTAAATAAATTTGTCTTTTATTTTACCGGTGTTCCGGGAGGTCCTTGTAAGCCATCGTCTCCTTTAGATCCGTTGAAACCAGGTATACCAGGCAAGCCTCTATCTCCCTTAAATTTAAAATCAATTGGTCATAAATTCCGTTCAACAAAACTGTAAATTCTCAAACTAATCTTACAAAAATAATAATAGTAATTGAAACATACACTGATATAAACAAACTAAAAACATTAAATGCAATTATAATATCTATATCAGTATTCGAGATTTCTCCCTTGCAATTCCCAGTGATATAAACATTACGACTGACTATTTTTAAAAACTATTCATTAAAGCGGTAATCCTATAATTGATGCAGTAGATGAGTTGCAATTTACTAAAGCAAAATGCTTTGTACTTTAGAATGGCTTGCTTTTGAATTTTTCTCTCTATACTCTCGTTATCTCGATTTGAACTTCTTAAAAAATAGTTCAACTTTTAAAAATATAATAAATAAATTCAGAAAAATCCCGAAAAGAAATTTGTAAATTCCCCAAAATGAAAACAAAGCAATACTCATCAAAAAGAAGTTGGGAATTAACCCTAGTGGATGAATTAATTATTTGAATATTATTTCCATACATATAATTTTAGCATTTTAAAAAAGATACAACCATGAATATTACCGAGTTCATTTATTTAGACTGCATGAAATAAATGTTCTAAGAATCATAGAAATAACAATACTAACTTATAGTTCATGTAATGCCAATTACCTGAAAACCAGGAGTTCCTAAATCTCCCTTTTCACCTTTCTCTCCCTTCGGACCTATTCTCCCGGGTTCGCCCTTGAATCCAGCTTGACCTGGAAATCCTCTTTTTCCCTTTAAGACATTTTACGCAATTAGTAAGCATGTAGTCAATATATTACTGACCATCCCAAATACAACACTCTGAAGGACGCGTACAATAGCTTTAAAATTTATCCGCTGATTTCACATTTCGTAACCCTTCTTTCTGCTCATCAGATTTGTCATACACAGAAGACAACTGCATCGTCGATCACTCAATGACTGGTGCATACATATAAGACCATCCACAGCCAGATGAACTTTAGGGTGAAAAAATTAGCATTGACATTTCCCTAAAACAATGTCCTAAACAGAATGTGTGACAGGTGTTTCTATTTCTCATGGGATACGATTTACTATAAATACTCTTTTTTTTTTTTTTTTTTTACGTTTTACAAGTTGAATGGAGCTGTTAATTGATAATTTTATCCTAATGATAAATGTGTAATAAATACGTCTTTGACAGTATTGCATTTTGGAAGATCAGACTTATCAGGAGTTATTCACAGCATTGGAATGTTAAAGTCAAGTCAAGATAAACTTATATTAAAGTTAGAACTTTAAGTTGTACTAAAAATTTATGAAATTATTAGTACAACATAAAGTTATTATGCTGACCTAAAATTATTATGTTGTAAATAAAGTTATTACGAGTATTTTTAGTAAATCATATCCCATCAGCAACAAAAACACCCGCCACACATTGTGTTTAGGACATTCTTTTAAGGGAAAAATCAGACAATGCTACTTCTTTTACCTCCAAAGTTTATCTGGCTGGGGATGGTCTTAAATATACTAGTCATTGCGTGATCGATGATGCAGATGCCTTTTGTGGGTGCCAAATCTGGTGAACAGATGGGCCATGAAAACTATCTTTTAACCCTTTCAATGACGAAATGCTTAAATAAAAGTAATTATTTAAATCTTTTATTTGATCACTTTTTTAAAAAATATATCAAAGGACAGCAAATATGATATCATAACCTAGAAAAAAATTATAAAAACAATGACAATACACACAAAAAATGTTGACATTTGAGTCTTGTATTAATTAATTAATTATCCTAATCTTTTTAATCATAAGTTCTTGGTTACTTATGATTAAAAAGATTTTATACTCTTATTACATTCTTCAGAAATTTAGAGAGTGTCTTTTACGCACTTTTAGTCATGTTAGCTTAGAGTATTTTTTAATTACAACTTTTACGATAATGCGCTAATTTGCAAAGCAATACAAAAATTACAAATTTAATAGCTTATTACAAAAAATACAAAATTAAATATAGAGTTATTGTGCACCATTAATATCAGTTCTTCAATTTGGTTGTGGTCAGTTTTAGTACAAAATATTTCTATAACTTTTTTTTTCAGTCCTTATTTTTAAAATTTCAACTTTAAAGTGATTTTACAAACTTATTTGTTAAGTTTAAAATCGTTTCCAATAAAATAAGTCTATCTAAAACATGTGTGTTAGTGCCTTTATATCAAATAAAACATAAATAACCACTGTCCGGAATAGCACAAAGCGTACATTTCGTGGCATATTTTTAAATAGTGACCCTCTCACAATGGACTATACCCTTAACACCATGTTTTAATTAACATTTTCAGCTAATTTTTCAAGATTAATTGACTATTTTGTCATATAAATTTTTCATTTTCAAGCAAAAAAAATGAAAATTAATATTAAATATTCATAAATTTATCTACATCAATTTTAATGAATATCAATAAATATCAGATGTTGCTTTATTATCAAATCTTATCTCCCAAATCTTTTGATATGCAGCAATACTTAGAAATGTAAAAGAATTTGTCATTTCATCATATTCAAGATAATTCTTTTGACCTTTTTGAAATTTTTGTTTCTTTTTTCATCTTATAAAAGCCGAGGTGGAGAGTCGATCAGGAAATATGTGACTCCCGACTGAAATTTTTTATATCAACTCCTGACTCTTTGCAGTAATTTTATGATCTACGATCTTTATTATTAGATTTAGAAAATTTGTAAAATATATTTAATGGATTTAATTAAACTCATACATCTGTAAAAAGTTTTTGAATTTGCAAATTTTTGTTTTACACTTTTAAAAGCTTGGCGTTTACACAATCTACAAAGACATTCTTATATTATAACTTTGCTTACAAAAAAAAAAAACCATGAGTACTATAAAAATAACACTATCAAATGAAAGGGTAAAAAAGTATTGCATAATAAATGAAGACAAGCAGAAGAAAATTATACATATTAATCGCAAAGATGTTATATTTGTAGTACGTTCAATCTTTTTTTTTTTTTTTTTTTGTTTGTAGTAATATTAGTAATTTCTATAAGATCTTTGCGAATCCAATACGGCATTTTATAAGCCTCAGTGTTGAGAAAATTTTTACTTGGTATGGTTCTAATGTAGTTATTATCTTTGCTATCTGTTGTATTATTGAAGGATATAACTGAATTGCCTCCTTAAGATTTAATTTATAAAATGTTGAAAAAACAAAAATAATTTTTGTAAAAGAGGCGTGAGTCGGATATTTATATCGACTCTTGATTATGACTACGTCAAAAAGTCTCCATTCCCATTGCTTGTCCTCAACTCTGTTTATAAGTACACCTTGATTTTGCAATCTTGACACCTTGATTACTTTTGCTGCCTTCTAAAAAAATAAAATTATGTGTTGAAATGATAATTGGATTATTTTTTTTCGATTTGAATTTTATCAGAATTTTAATTTTTCATTCTTCATTTCTGTGTTTATTTTTTTGAAATGCCTCATTTAGAATATTATGATGCTAAATTGCAATCCAAACAATGTTAGTCACTTATTATCTACATCAACAGAGATGCACATTCGAAAGCCTAACTGCATTTTATAATATTATCAAATCATTCAATAATTATTTTTTTAAACTATTGAGAAAGATATTTTATAAAATCGGCTTCATTTAAAGATCATTCAAAACTAAATGTTACCTATATGTGGGTTTGGCTTAGAATGGTTGGGACTTTTGTAGTCCATGTATGTGTAAAAGGCGTCTAAAATGGGTATCCAGTGCCCGAGGGTATAATCGGGTGGGGTAAAGTTAGACTTTTCCCTTTGGGTGTCCCATGTTTTTGTCACACAAGTTCAAGGACAAAAAGAAACTGCATTTTTTACCCTTTATCATGATTCGTCGAATGAAATCCAAACGGGTTCATGGACTTCGTCTAGATGTTGCTGTCGACCAAGTGAGATAAGAAACTACAATATGTGTAGTGAAATTATTCGTGATAAATTAAATTTAATGTAGAAAATAATTAAAAAATTTAAATCAAATGCACACCATTTTGAAATGAATGTATGAGTATTGCAAGTGCAAAAAAATCAATTTATTGCAAGGAGCTTATAGATATCAACACGAAATTTATCCATTAATGTTGATCTTACTTTTAAGTAAAGACCTTATAGACTAGAAGTTAATTTTGAAAACATATATACGTAAAAGCTGTAATATATTTATTTGTGCACATTACTGAATGACTTTGTATGGTATTTTCTTATTTAAAATAAAATTGAATAAAGTTTCCTACTTTCTACAAAGGCAGGCGGATATATTTCTTGAATAGCAATAGAAATATTTTTTTAGTTACCATAGCCGGAAAAATGGATATGTTAAAAATAATTTCGGAGAAGTATTATTTTTTTCCAGTAGTCAATCCACAATTTTTGTTATTTTTGTCCGCAACAACTACGGAGAGCCAGTAATAGTTGGTATTTCTGAAATATCCTATAGATAGCTAACAACCTTTTAATTACAAAGTAAACATATACAATAAGTATGCAGGAAAAAAAAGTTAAGGATACTTACACAGTTAATATTTTTGTGCCTTGTTCTGAATTGCTAACTTCGCAGGTTAGTAATCCAAATCTTCTTTTTCAGAATGTTAGCAGGTTCTCGCAGTTAGGGAAAGAAAATTAGAACTGGGAAACTAGTCATTTTAGAAAAATACATCGTTAAGTGGTTAGTGACATAATGAGAAATATATTGTTACAATTGATGGTGGTGAGAGCTTGGATATATATAACGTTAAAAGTAATGTTCACATCATTGTTTTTCAACACATATTTACAACAATGCAAATACAAACATAGAATAACCATGCACATGCAAAAGTACCGTCATGCAGTTGGAAATTAATTTAACTTTTTCTTGCTAAATGAAAGAACTCATTTATCGAAACGCCAGTCCGTTTTGCAGCAATGCTATGATTGCTTTGATATGCATACTAATCTAGAAAGCTTCTAATTATAAAATATTTCGATCGTTATAAATCTGGTTTCCTCATATTATTTGTATTATTTATAAATCTGAATCCATTCCAAGTCAGAGAACTATTTTTAAAATAAAATTCTTTTTTCATTCATATTCATTTGATTGAGAATGATTTATTTTTTATTTTTCATTAACAAGATCTTCGATTCAAATTATATATCTATTTATTGATGGCAGTTATGCACTGCAAAATTGAATCGGAAAAAATAATGAAAATTATTAAAAAAAAGATTAAGTATAAATTCAATAGTATTTTCCTGCTTTTTGTTCAATGTTTAAAAATAAAATTGTGCTAAATGAATAATAACGTTTTGCTACGTTTATTTAAAAATAAGTTATTTTGACTTTTGTTTTAAAAATTTTTTCTTGTAAAAAAACAATAAATTTAAACAAAATGCAAATTTTTTTCTTCTTAAAAGTCTGAAATAAACATTCAAGATAAACAATAGTATCGACATCACAACCAGACAAAGTAGCCAAACAATTAAGACACTATAACAAGGTTGTCACTGTATGAGATGCAGAACAGCAAACATGCATTGTCTACAAAGCGTAATAATAAAAACACAAGCAGGTGTTATCAAATCGTACCCTCTTTCCTCTACGTCCTCTTTCGCCCTTGTCACCTTTGTCCCCGTGTTCTCCTGGGGGGCCGGGAACACCGACGTCACCCTGGTTTAGTAATAGTCCATCGAACAGGTTAGGTTAGTTAGTTAAGTTAGTATTAATAAGCACATCCAGTTAAAAGTTAGTTTATCATTACCAGAATGGAAATAATTTTGATCATTCAGATTATCATCTACATCAAGTGAATTTTATGCAATCGTTGAAATGCAACATAGTTAAACATGATATTAGTACAAAAAGCGCAGTCGTTTTGGATTATTTGGTATACTGCTGTATAAAAATATTAAAACATAAACATTTTGTAAATGAACTCTTCGTCGTCAAAGATAATGCTAAGAAAATTGCAACTCCTGTTATGATATCTTCATTATTTAGCACACAGAAAATCTTCAGAAATACGATGACGTCATCATTTAAAAGTAAATATTGTTTTTATTAAAAAAAACATTTAGTATAAGACATCTTTATCAATAAAAGGTGTCATTTTTATCAATAAAAGGTGACATTTCTATCAATAAAAGGTGACATTTTTATCAATAAAAAGTGACATTTTTATCAATAAATGACGTCATATCACTTATTAAATTATGGTTTATTAACCCAACGACGCCATTATCATTAAGTGCATTATTCTGATTTTTTTATATCGTTATTATATAGCTTTTCAGTTACTATTTGAAGAACAAATAAATGCCCTTCAATATTATAATAATAGTAAGGAAAGTATATATTTTTTTCTATTATCTTAATCGGTGATGGGCAAAACACAGTCCACCATTTTTTAAATAAATGAGCAATTAAATAGTTGGTTAGTTATCTGGAATCAAAGTCCTTACTTTTCTTCCTGGTGGGCCAGCTGGACCGGGAGGTCCAGGAGGCCCTGGTGGTCCTTCGATGAAACCAGTAGGGAAGGAATTTCCATCAAGAGTTGTTGTAAGACCTCTGTCACCTTTGTCACCCTTTTCACCCTGTTAAAGTTACAAATTATAATGCAATTAAGACATCTTGAACAATTTCAGCTCAAATATTCACTCCAGAGCGGCAAGGAAATGAGATAAATTAAACCATGGAAAACTTAATGAATCAAATTGAGGAAGATTTTCCCTTCATAAATATATAGGAATTATATATTACAAGTTAATTTTTTTATAAGGAACACACACTCCGTTATATATAACACAGTATTTATAATAGGGTACATATTTATTTTTACTGGGAATAAATTTGATTACCAAAGGATAATCAATAGTATGAAATATATATTTATATATATATTGTACATCAATGGTCCTGCTGTGATGGTGTTCTTTTCATGATCAGCCAACCGATGAGCGATGAGGTTTGTCTTATTGGGGGGACAGGTAAGGATGAGTCAAAGAAGTGTAAAGATTAAAGATGAGTTTGCCCTATTATTTGTTGCCTTGTTGCGGTTCATTTGGGTGCTTTGTGAGATGAGACCAGGAAACCTCCCACCAGATAGCTTGACAGTCGATGAAAGGCAATTATCACAGTCGACGTCGAGTTTTCCTGATTTATGACGCCACCAGTGGCTTCGAACCTAATTTCTGTTACACACTAGCAGTGCACATTATCTCTGGACCATGTGTTAGACGAAAACATGTATTAAAATGCCTTTTCAAATTGTTGCAGATTGTGCAATATTAAAATATTACATTTTGCAGCATAAAAAAATAGGATTTTTTTCCCCTTTGAAAATTCTCTTATTTTTTTTTTGGAAATCATTAAAAAAAAAAAAAAAAAAAAGTAAATTCAAATTTTATATATTTATGCAAAGCATTAAAATTCAAAAGGATTATTAATAATTTTTTAGAATTAATATGAGCGAGCATCCGCTAATCCACGCGTATTTCAAAAAAATTAATAGTAGAATTTTTATGCTGTTTGCAAATATTTTTTGCCATATTTACTATTCTTGATTATTAACCATCTTATTTATTATTTTTATATCGATATGCACTAAAACAATCTTTAAAACTCATATATACTAACATATAGGAAAAATAATAATATTTTGTATCAGTTAAATAAATTCTATAGAAAATAAAATTATAAAATGTTAATATCAGAGTTAGTTGTTTCAGATATTAGGTTAGAAACATTAAAATGTTAATAGATAATGTTATTTAGGGAAACGAAATTTAAAAAAAAAGATACACAGAATCATTTTGTTGAAATTATTTTATTACATTACGTTAAATTCCACAGAAAAAAAATCTAGATCTTCTGTAAATTATATTATGTTATATACTCGTGTATTTAATTAATTTAATCTCAGATTACATTTCGTAAATCATTAAAGAAGTATTGTTGAATGAAAAGATTATCAGAAGAAGTAATTTAACTTCTTTTTTAATGAGAATTCCTTGTAAACGTCTTTAAATTGGTCAATATGGTAATTAATTAAAAATTTATTATTATTATTAGATGCTAAATAAAAAAATTAAATATAGCAGCAATCTGAAATAAGTACATAAAGGATTATGGAAGAATTGTCAACATCGATTATTTGTTCTGCTGATCCTCATACAAATAGTTTTGTCAAGACATATTTAAACTGATAAACTCTAAATGAATTCTTTAACATGTTTAATAAATTAAATCAATTCCATACGATTTGACATCAAATTATGCTTACTTATAATAAAAGTATGAATGATCTATTTCAGTAAAAAAAACTTTCTTTTAATATGAAGTTATTTTTCGTAACTTTATATTAGTACAATAGCTTATTTTTTTTAAATAAAATCTTACATAAGAAATTTGTGAGCATAAACTTATCCCTTCTTAGCTGTTATGGTTAGATCAACAACAGAAAGACAGAAAGTTTCGAAATAGATACACAGAATAGAACGAAAGAGACAACAGAAAGATATCAGCGACATCAGCCCAAATAAAGGAGGCCGACATCTGTGTTAGTGTAGACTATTTCTGAACAAATAATTAATCTCACAATGTTTCCTTTTGGACCTGGAAGTCCTAAATGTCCGTTTAAACCTGGTTTACCAGGCATTCCGGGAAGTCCAGGGGCACCCATAAAGCCTCGATCTCCTTTTAAACCTTTGTCACCCTACAAATTTTGCAAACATGGTTCTCGTACATTAAAAACGAACATGGTTCTCATACATTCTAAACAAGCATGATTCTTATATATTATAAACAAAAATGGTTCTCATACATAATAAAGAAACATAGTTCTCATTATAAAAAATGGTTCTCATACATTATAAACAAACATGGTTCTCATACATTATAACAAACATGGATCTCATACATAATAAACAAATATGATTCTTAATATAAACAGATACAATTCTCATGTATCATAAAACTTTTACTGATTTCAATCAAAATAAAGAAATAACAAAAAAAGTCATATAAATTAAATAATATATTAGTTAATTATATAATTATTATTAATATTAATTATTATTTTAATAACTAACAAATTAACAGGTTAAAATTCAAGAAAAATACTGAAATTAATTAGATGGCATTCATAAACAACTCTTAGTCTATTTTAGCAAATGATTTAGAGAAGTTACTTCTAAAAGAAATATAAATTAATACAATAATAGAATTTCAAATAATAATAATAATAATTACTGAATCCTAAAATTATGTTTCTTTAGAAATTTACCGATATTATTTCATGATGAAAGCGAAAGGAAAAAAATGTTTGCTAAAGATTTAAATTTTACACTTGTGAATCAAGCAAAACAAACGTTCGTTTATAAGTGGTGATGATTTGACGACAGTTAACGTTTGGAAAAAAATGGCGTCCTACTAGAGGAAAAGTATAGATTTTTCTTTTTCAAGTAGGGAATAGTACTGTATAATGCATCAAAAGAAGAGTGACAGGCCATAAGAGTGAAAAGTTTAAGTTGTTGAAGAAGTTGGTGTAGCACACACAATGAAAGTGTATAAACTGTCAAATAGAAATCTGACTTTTTAAAAACATTTGAACATTCTTGTATCTAATGAAAATGTTATTAAAATGATAAAAATACTGAATATATACCAATTAAAATCCCAATCACCATTTTAAATCTCATATAAATATTTTAATAACTACATTTAAATGACAATGAGAAAAAAAAGAATAAAAGTATGAACTTCTTTTTTAATATTCCATAGAATAGTACTTAAAACAAAACTGTTTACCTTTGGTCCCGGTAAACCATCTTTTCCCATCGGACCCTAAGAAAAATTAAGATAAAAATCAACAACTAATACAAAGTTAAAATTTATAGCATATTAATTGCACGAATTTCAATGGAATTACAATTACTTTTTTTGTAACAAAATTCATATAGTCTCATAAAATAAAAAACAATTAGCTCGACAAGGACAGCCTGCAATTGAATTGATGCCTGTCATTTGAAAGAATGGTGACTATAGGTTATTTATTAAACATCTCATATTATAATTTAAAAAAAGAATGAAAGATTTCTTGAAACTTACGACAGGGCCGGGAGGTCCAGAAGACCCCAGTTCTCCAGGAGGTCCCTGAAAGAAAGTGTGAACGTTACAAAAACGTTTGTTTACGTATAATTACAAAATCTATGTCAACTTTGCAACCTAACAAAGGAAATTTTTTACAAACTTACTGGTTCTCCGGGCAGTCCAACCCTGCCATCAAATCCGGGTAATCCCGTAGGTCCAGGAGGCCCAGGTGGACCTGGAGGTCCTGGAACACCAGGCTCACCCTATAATCAAATACGATGACCAGGTTAATGGTAGTAAGAATTGTTCTTGGTGCTATTGTCATTAAGTACGAGATTAAAGATTTGTAAGATCAAAAAATATTGTTAGACTATAACAGTAAAGACTAAGTACAAGATTTAAAAATTATAAATAAAATAGATAATTTGTAACATTTTGAAAATAAATAAATTAATTATATTTAAATATAACTAACGAAACAAACAGAATTCTGTAACGATCCCGAATTAAACCAAGATTAAATTCAAGTATTAATATAAAAAAAAAAGAAATTTACTATTTCAGAAAGGTGCATTACAACCAACAAATAATATAATGTTAAATAATATAGATATTGTAATATATATACGTTAATTTTTATAATATGTATATTAATTCGGTGGCTAATGCATGTGTGAAATTATGTTATTTATTTGTGTTATTTTATTTACCATTCTTGCAATGTAATTAATAATGTACCATATGCAATTAAATACCTACATAGATGAATTGTGGCTAAACTAAAATTACATCTGATAGAAAAAATTATATATAGCCAAAGAAAATTATTAATGTTCTATTTTATATTACCATTTCCATATCCTACACAATGTACATCTTTTAAAACTTCAAAAACTTAATCATTTTATTATATTCATCTTCATGTTTACTATCAAGGTTTAAAAAAAAGTTTTGAGTGTTATTTTTTTTATAATTAATACAAATATTAAATATATAACATTTTTATATTAATTATTAAATCTGTGTTTGTTGTACATATGAAATTGTGTTATTTGTATGTTTTTTAATTGTGTTTGTGTTATTTTATTTACCATTCTCCCTTTTTTATTGATACGGGACCATATAAAAATCTATAAATGCATGGATAAATTATGATGTAAAGTGAAGTACTTACTTTTAGTAAGAGCAAATCTCCCGGGGCCAAAGTCATACCGAGACTGGCAAGTCCCTAAAATTACAAAAGCCACACACGAATATTTGAAATTGAAATGAAATTATATCAATGGTTTTATTACAGTTTTGCAAACATATTAAAACATGAAGGAATACTGATTTGTTTGGATTTTTTTATTGTAAAGCGCAGTGTGATGTAATTTGAAAAATGTACTTTTAATGTAAATTACGTGACATAATTCTGTTAGAAATGTTTTTTAATACCATCCGTCTACTCATTAATTCCCAGTAGATGTTATAGGGGAAAAAAGTATTCTTTTTAATAAGGAAATTATTAAAATTTGTCAAGATTAATGGTTTTATTTTGACTCGCAATACTTATATTGACTTTCATAATGATTATTAATTGATAATTTTATAAATACTATCATGCTATCATGACACTGATTAATAATAATTGAAGAAAGATTTGATTCAAAGGAAACACCTGCAAATAAAGTTAATTAATCAAGCTTGCTAAAAATGCATTTTTTTTTTTTAAGTCTCGCTGTATAATTTGCTCTTATTTAATCTGTATAGTTAAATTAGTTCTAAAATAAAATCAAACATTAAAAAAGTATTATATCCTATAGCCTATGATTGCTTTAGTCTGTAAACTTAATGATACTACAAGCATTTAAATTTTATACTATTAATATCATTAACTGATCAGAAATAGAAACTGTATCTAGAATATAAATTTAGGAAAAAAAGGAAATGTTTCTTAATTTTATTAAACTAATTTTATCACTTAATGACTAACAAAGTAAGTGATAAAATTAGTTTAATTAGCATGTAACTATAAATGTTAAATTAAGATCAGAATAAATTGCACATTAATATTATTTTTATTATACAAGTTATTTTTTTAAAAGTTGTATTAAGAGCAGAATTGTTTACAAATGAAACCATGTATTTTGCCTAGTTACAATCTTTAAATAGATATCCAAAATATTTTATTTGTTAAAATATTTTCACTTCCTGATATAATGGAAGATAATATTGGCATAGTTAATTGTTTGTAGACGAAGATATCTTTCAAATAATACTGATAATAATTTATAAAGCAAAAATTTTTTACTAACACAATAATTCAGTTTAAATATTTAGTTTCTGAAATTTTTTTTTCTATATATTTAAAAAAATTATTTTTGTAAATACATCCCACTACATGCAAGTTGAAAAATTTTACTTCAACCATAGTTTACATACCTATATTATCAGTAATAGTGTTTTAGGATTTCACTTCAATTGTTGTATCTATATTTGGAACAGTTTACTAAATAATTAAACATACCACTTAAACACACACACACACACACACACATTGATGTTTGGAAGCGTGAGAAAATGCAAGTTGTTAACACTACTATGTCGTTAAAAGGTGGATAGGAATGTACAGACGTTACATGATGAGGTGCATGTGCAAATACAATGTGCACAAAACTTCACAAGGAGAGGTATCAGCAAATGAGTAAATTTCCTGCAAAATTCTTAAAATCGAAGAATAGAAATAATAAATCAAATAAAATTAAAATAGAGGACCCCTCACTGACAATTACTCATATTTGGAGGCATTGGAAATAAACATATACGTGTGAAAAGAAACTTATTTTATATTTAAATGTTGAATTTCTTCCCCATCTTTATTTTTCCTTTATTTCAAACAGTTTTTCACTTATTCTAGTAATTTTGCTAAATGCTCTTCGTCTGTCAAGCTATTCCAATAACTTATACTCCTGTCCAACTATTTGCTATTTGTATTTAATTTCCATTTGTTTTGAATTTTGTATTCGATCCAATCCATGCAAAACATCAGGAAAAACACCTTTTTAAGTAATAACACTGCAGTGTGGCATTCGGAAATCTGCAATGCAAACTTCGAAAATCTGCAATTAGTCTGCAATGCAAACTTCGAAAATCTGCAATTAGTCTGCAATGCAAACTTTTAAAAGATACAAACTTTTAATATAATTTTAACTTGAATCCCTCGTGTGAATAGTCCGAACTAAAGCCTCCGTCACACCAAAGCGTAACGTGGCGAAGCGTCAAGCGTTAACCAATCACAAGCCTTAGCGCGCCGCGCCCGAAACGATCGCTTGAAGTTCACCAACTTTCAATTCTCAAACGCTTGACGCGTCATGTGACTTGGATTGATCCAATAAGGGAATTTCACTCGGCGTAAAATAATTGCTCTCACTTCGGTATGAACGGATCAAAAAATTTTTCATCTCTGTTGCTTGACGCTATCACTTTCTTACTGCGGTATTCTGCTTTTGCTAACTAACGCCACTAATTTTTAATGCTACTCTGAACTTTTTCTACAAACTTTTTACCTTGCTGCTCTGAACTGCTAACATATTGTTAAAGCTTCATACTTTTGTATTTTATATCAAGCCCTACATCTTGTAACATTATAAAATTACCTGCGAGTGATTCATTCTTATCAACCAATTGATGAATTTTCTTTCATATGTATTGCCTTCTGTAAAATGCCCGTTTTTACAAATAAATGAACCCGAGCGAGCTATCCCATCGTTAATTGTCTGCCACTGGCTAGGCCTGTTCTCGGTCTTGCTTTCAAGTCCCATATCCTCCTTTCTCTCTTTTTTATATAATCTAGTTACCTTTTAATAATCACTATATCGTTTCACCTTCGTACTTGAGGATTCGTACTTCGTACCAGGTCCAGGTCTTTAAGGCCCAGATGCCCCATTCCTCACGCCCCGACTGGCTTGACGCTTCGCCGCTCAACGCCTTTGTGTGAAGGAGGCTTAATTACTGCTTAGACCTTGGCGTGAATGTAGCTTAAGAATTATGTGGAAGTGCCTTTTCTTAAATCTTTTTATGGTTTTCGAGTTTTTCAGGAATCCTTTGCTATGGACCATGCCATGGTACTCATCTGCTGAACCACGCCTTTTATGCAGGGGGAGTACAGTTACAGTGTAAGTGTGGACTAGTTGGGACGTGCAAAGAGGCATTCCAAGACAAAGAACTTCTGCAGTGCAAGTGGATTGGGTGCTGTGGTGCGAACTGACCTTCATTGAGACAGCTTCAGCGAAACCTACTGATCCACTTGGAAGATTATCTAGAGATCGCTTTACACCCTAGAAAGGCGTTTTGGTTGTTAAGAAGTGTGTGAGTAACAAGACCGTTTAACAAATATTAACGTAGAACCTTTAAAAGTATGCAACGTTTATTACAGATCTGTGACTTATAATTTAGGTACCATAAAAAAGACTTTAGGCCATATAAAAGATACATTATCTTTATTTATAGAATCCTTGAACCTACTGATTAAACTGATCCCCTTGAAAGATTATCTACAAATCATTTTATATCCCAGAAAGGCGTTTCGGTTGTTAAGAAATATGTGAGTAACAAGACAGTTTAACAAACACTAACGTAGAACTTTTAAAAGTACGCAACATTTACTACAGATGTATGGTTCATAACTAGGGGCCCATAAAAAAGACTTTAGGGTATCCATAGTCATATAAGAGATAAAAATGTATTCATTATGTTTATTTACAGAATCCTTGAACCTACTGATTAAACTGGTCCACTTGGAAGATTATCTATAAATTACTTTACATCCTAAAATAGCTTTTCAGCTGTTAAAAAGTCTGAGAATAAGAAGTCCAAGAACAAAATCATTCAAAAGTATACAACGTTTACTACGGCTCTTAAATAAGGATCCACGAAAAGATTTTAGGGAAACTATAAATTTAAGAGAAAAAAAATATTTCCAGAGTCATCATTTGCAGTCCTTCAACCTATGAATCTGCTGATCCACTTAGAAGAATATCTTGAGATCGGTTTACGTCTTAGATGAAAAACCAAATAATCGAAATTTTGATGGGAAGATGCCATTGAAAAGAATGGTGACTGTATTGATGATGGAATAAATATATTTTTGTGCTAAGCTTTCAGTTTTATTTCAATTGGAAAAACGGACAAAACTTTTGTTACAAATTACAGAAAATGAGATTAAAGTAGTTATAAGCAGTGGCATCAGCTACTGGATTGTAATTCTACTGAGCGCAATTGTTAGCCCGAAGTTGTTGAAAATATTAGGTGCTTTTTGCTGAACGGATACCATCAATAGTACTCATATTAATGTAATAAATTTACTTTGCTATTCTAATTTATACATTCAAAAAGAGTACTTTGAGAAGAGAATCCTTGTTTTCATTCTTATTGGAACAATAAATAAATAAAAAAGTAAAAGTTGAGATTTCTTGTTTTAGATGATTCGTACAGTAGTTACTATAAATCATGATTATAGACAAACAGATTATCGATTACCAATTATTGAAACAGTAATTCCACACAGTACAACAAGGAAAACTTTTTTCTCCTTATTTTAGAATGTCTTTATTATAATTTTCTTTAAACACATATGAATATTCGTGCTCGTCATATTTTTAAACATTTCATATAAACAGTGCAGTCTTAATTATCTTAATACATTATCTTGAAATTATTTCAAATCCTTTTTTTTACAAATTAAGGACTATTTATCTGACAGTTGTTTTTAATTAAGTGTTCCTTATTTTACAATTTCCCACAATTTACTTATTTCGTTAGTTTCATCATTTTTTTAATCTGTTGTTAATATTATATAATGCTAAAAATTATTAAAAATTTATTTTTGTAATTGGATGATAAAACTGGCAAAACACGAAAACCTAATTTAAGCACATACGTCAAGCAAGGAAACAGTGTTTGTAGAATGATCATATAATATTATTTTGATTCATTACATTGAATGATCTTAAAATTATACTTTTATAATGCAATTTCAGCAAATAAGAAAAATAAATTACTTGGATTACCTAAATTACTCCAATAATTTAATCTTTAAAGATTAAAATCTGTTTAAAAAAAATATTTCTATCTACTATAGACATGTTGTATATTTTAGGAAGGGGAGATTTAAGGAGTCTTTATATATATATATATAAAAACTGGAGAGAGATCAATCACCATGAAAAATTTAGAATACAGTGCCTTTATTTCATTGAAAATGATAAAACTAAAAAGGGTTACTCGAAAATAACAAAGAAGCCAAATATGTTTTTTTAAAAGAAGAAAAAAAAACCTCTTTTGCAGATTTGAATTAAAACTTTTTTCAAAAATTTTATAAAAGAGTTTTCCATTTTAAATAAATAAAAATAAACAATTACATTTTTCTACATATTTATCTATTTTATAAAACCAAAGTCGTTTATTTTAAAACTGTATGAAAATTAATAAAAGCTACATGCTTGATAACATAAAATTTTATTAACAATGAAATTATAATTTTAACTGATTTTCATGTTAAAATAGTTTAATCTTAACAAAATATATATATGTTATGTATTAAGAATGTTATTTTTTATATAATAATTTTAATAAAATTCAAGTATATAAATTTACCTTAGTTGTCGTAAAAAGATCTCCACCACTTTCGCCCTGTGGGACAAGTTGGAAATAATTACTCACTTCGAATCGAAGTATGAATTTTTCACTTTAATTCAATTGTAAAATAAATTCAATTATTAAGCAAAAGAATATAAATTTAATATTACAGAAAATGTTTGAACCAATGACATATTTTCAATTTTAATTCTATTTTATGAAGCTAAGCATACGATAAGTATACGATTATTTTTAATTAATAGCAGTAAAATTTTAAATCTGAATTAATGTTATTCCAAAACTTATTTTTTAGTTTTTAAAAGTAAATAAAATATTATCAAAAAAATATTAACAATTCAATAAAATATTACAGAAATAAATAAAATAATATCAAAAAATGTTATCAATTCAATAAAATATTACCAAAATATAAAATATATGTTATGAACTTTCATAGATTTCTAAATTTAAAGCTTAAAAATGTCAAGTTGGAAGTTATGAAATTGTAATTACAAGAAAATAAATGATGTTCAAAAAAATTGAATCCATTTTTAAAAGTACAGAATTTTTTAGCTAATAGTTAATTTAAAAATATTATGACAAAACCATAAAAATGATAAATATGTAAAAAACTTTTCTAATAGAATTTGCATTCATAATACTTTTACATTCATAATACATATTGAATGACAAAAATTTACAAGAGTAATTAAAAATACACCTAGTGTTATAAGATTATTTTATATAAAAAGTTAAGGATTTGTTTAGAAACAAAATAATAAACCGGAAAAAAAACCTAGTAGAAAATTAAATTTGTTGCAGTTATTCAAAAATTTCTTACTTTATCTCCCTTTTCTCCTTTTTCACCCTGAAAAAGAAATTTTTTTTAGTATACATTTATGATATGATAATATATACAACAACTAAAAAATATTCATTAACAGATACAAGAAATAAGTGTCTAATTTTTCATAAACTAAAATAATCCCATTATAGCTACTCTAGAAAAGCATGTGTTCGTAATATTGTAAATTCTAAAAGTTTTTATAACAAATTATGTTTTTTAAACCTCAGTATTTACAATAATGACACCAGTTAAAAAAAATAACACATTGTTTGTAAGATTTGTTTGTTTATTTGTATTGTTGATATTGTTTTATATTAATTTAGTTTGCATTAGAATTTCTCGTTTTGAAAATTATCAAAATACTAGCTTCTTTTATACGTTTTCCCTTCACAGAAATTAAAAGTCTTTTTGAGCGATTATTGTAAGCTACTATAATAATAATAATAAAATAGTTATAAAATATTTATTACAAGAAGCAGAAAAAAATATACTGAAATATTTATATGAAATGAAATGATCCATAGAAAGTAATACGTTCACATAGTTCATAATATTTCTACACGGGATAGGGAAGGGGGGGACAGAGAATGCAAACTGACGATTTCGTTCTCCATTTCTGAAATTAAGTTTTTTTTTATCGATTGTTGTAAACTATGATTATAATATAATATAAATAGAATTCACAAAAAAAAAAATTATTTAAAAATTTTTTTAGTTTATTAAACTATATTCCCGATTATCCGAGTTAATATGGATTAAATTTAACTCGGATAAACAGGATTTATACAAATCGTCACTAACTATGGAGATAAAATATAAATTAACACACAATTTTTATGTGATAAATGTACCATCCTTATAAAGCAATTATAGTGTCCTCATAAAAAAATGAGGAATGAAGGTCATTTATGGGTTATATATACACTCAAGAGCCAAAACATTATGACCACCTGTCAATAACGAGTTGGCCCACCTTTGGCGCGCAACACAGCTTCAACCCGCCTTGGCATGGATTATTACCACCTCTTAATACCAGTTAAATGCCACTTCCACCTCATCACGTGCCTTCCACGTCATCCAGGCGAGTTCATTGCAAAATGTAGGGGTGGTCATAGTGTTTTGGCTCTTGAGTGTATAACCACAAATGATCTTCATCCGCATTTTTTTTATCATCTAACATCTATATATAATGAGGGTGGGGGGATGTGAACGTTTTCTTTCTGCAGTGTTACGCCATGGTGTAAACGTCATCATAATTGCAGGTAAAATTTGTTCTTGGTGTTGAGCAACTTTTTCATAATCGAATTTCTGAATGTCTCATTTTCTTCCGATGAACATCATTTTCATCATCACAGCTCTATTGTTCGAAGTTTCCAACTATAACGTTTGCAATTTCTTATTGCTCATCCATAGAGTGGTAATAAAATAGAGCGCGTTCCTCTATTCTAAAGGAGCCGAAAATTGGGGCAAAATCTCCCGTCCATTCTATACTAGAGTTGGCGCTGTATCGCCGTTTGGCTCCTTTTTCCTTCACACATTTATTTAGAAAACGTAAATAGTGTTACGAAGCGATTCTGAAAAATTCCGAGAAATGCCCGAAATTCTTCTCCAGACATGCATTTATTTATCTATGTGTTCACTAAACTTAAATAGATACAAGGAATGTTATAAGAAAAATAACTCATAATTTTGTATGAAATATAATAACATAAATATTTTATTTTTTTAAATATTTTGGAGAGAAAATATCACACAAGTAAATTTATTAACTTATAAATGCCAAATATTTAGGAAAAAAATTTACGTTTATTTACAACTAAAAAAAGGAACCATTTCTGTTGAAAATTGTTGTATAATAGTAGACCTTTTCTCCTTTTCGCGCCAACAACATCGCCGATAGTGAAGATTGTTGCCAAAAATTTCCAAGTTATCAACGCTACATGTTAAACTACAAAGTAAAATTCGCTTGAGGTATATGATCACATGAGGATTATGTTTCAAAGGATTATGGTCCAAACTGTCATTCACTGAGCGCTCTATTATATTACCATTCTATGTGTTCATCCGCTCGGTAAAGTCTTCACTCAACAAGGATTTCATTAATAGGAATTCAACTTTTCTGCAAAATTTCAATCGAAACAACTATTCTCTTCCGTTTTTTTTTTAAATTTATTTTTTAGTTTTCGTGCTCATTTTACAGATTCAAAAAAAAAAAAAAAAAAAAAAAAAAAAAAAAACCGGAGTTATGGGGGAAAAAAGGTAATTTAATTGAAATAAAATAATTTAAATTTTTAATAATTAAAATTTTAGATTAACACTATATTAAGACAAAAAAAAAAAAAAAAAGATGGAACAAATTCCACACTAACTGTTATACTTTTTTCTATCAAAGCTTTTTTTTCCGACGCTTTACCCCTAACAAGTAATCTGTTCTTCCATTTCCGATATTAAACAGGATGTTTATGATTTCACGAAATCTGTAGTCAAACTATACTACATAACGTTATATACTATATAACGTTAATGTATGAAAGCATTTCCGTGAGCAGATTTACTGTGGCAGGCGAGGAGGAGAGTTGAGGGGTAGGGGATGAAGTAAGTAAACAAAAGAATGAAAGGTGTTCACATTTATTGAAATCACCGATTCTTCCAATATTGCTGCCTATAAGGCGATATTATAAAATTTCACCAAAGATTTCCCTTATTTTTTGGATTTTACATGCATAAATTTTAGTTAATTGTAGCTTTTATTGTCATATTTAATTAGATCTCGTCGAGAGCTTTTAAAAAGCTCTTGATCATTTCAGTAACACATCTGGATTCCGCGATATAACAGCGGGAATGGACATGCGGTTCTCCTCTCCCTAGAATCTTTCAATTTTCCTCTGATATATTTAAATTTTTCCAATTTATGTTTTTCAGTCACTAATATTTCAAACTGTATATGAAAAAAATAATGCTCCAATCGTAAACCAACTACTCATACGAACAGATTTTGTAAATGGGTACACATCATTTTTTTTTTTATAAAAATTCTAATATTTCTTATAATATCGACAACACATGATATACTTAATGGTAGATACTACATTAAGTATATTTCTTTATTAGAAATTTCTTTTCTGTAAATTCTACGCTAAAAGTCCATATTCTTCAAAAATTTATTTTGAAAACTTGATTATAAACAATGCAATTTTTTGATTATTTCTTATATATAAGAAATAATCAATATATTTATTTAAATATTAAAATACTGTACTACATATAATCGTATTTCATTTCAATTCCTTGAGCTTAAAATATCTAAATGTTTTTATGTATCAAAATAGCTGAATATAAGAGATTTTATATATACATGCACGTGGTTATCAAATAATAATGGAAACACCTGCGAATAAAAGTAACATTCAAGAATACGCTTCGTAAGCATTAAAACGTAACTTTGGAAATTAGAAAATTATAGTAGCAGTATTTATTTATTTATTTTTTTAAAGTATATGTCATGGTAGCATGAGGTAGCTTTAGTGAAGTATTATATGTCTGAAATTTTTGTCAAAAACATAAAATGTCAGATCACACAAACTTTCAAAGAGGCCAAATTATAGGGGTCCGACTAGCTGGAGCAAGTGTGACCGAAACATCCCAGCTTTTATGCAGTTCTAGAGGTACGGTGTCTGAAGTCACGACAGCGTACACACAACGCGGCAAGAACAAGCTCGGCAAAGCGAAATGTGGACTGAAGGACTGATATTGAAGCGAGTTGTAATGTCTGAAAGGAAAACAACTGCAGCCAAAGTGACCAGAGCTCAATCGGCATCCGGATTCTCCAGTGTCAATCACTACAGTTAAGAGGCACCTTCATATACAGGACATTTATGGATGAGCAGCAATTCCCAAGCCACTTGCCATATCTGTTAATGCCAAACGTCGTCTACAGGGGTGCCACAATCACAAAATCTGGCCGATTGATAAGTGTAATACAGTTATAGAGTCAAACGAATCATCTTTCATACTTTATCAGTAAAGGATTCCTTATAACTCTAGGGTGCTTCCACTATTTTGATAATTACCTGAATATAAATATTATACAAATATATTAATTTTATACACAAAAACATAAACTTACCGGATCTCCTTTCGGACCATCAATACCAATTGCACCCTGAAAATTATAAACAATTAATAAAATTTTTAAGTTTTTAGAAAAAATTCAATTATTAATATGAGTTAAATATTTATTCATATTAATTATAATATGCTATGTTCGCCCTGCAGCCTAAAGTTCAAAGCACACGATAGTATAAAATTAACACACAAGAATAAATATTTCAGGAAAAAAAAATCAAGAATAATTAGAAGAAGTTTTTTTAAAAACTTAATTTACTTTATTGACTATTTGAAAGAAAATTTTGGTCTATTAAACGTCTTTAGTTAAGTAATATTATAAATTTATTATACAAAAACAATATATAGATAAGTCTACAGATAATTTATCGATAAATATAATAAATCTTTTAGATAAATCTGCGTATTGTATGGGAGTAAAGCCAGAAATGCATCCTGACTATCCATGCGAGATGTTTATACATGATGTCCCAATCGCTGTCGAATCTACTTGTTTCTGAAATCAATAACAGCAATGCACTAAGTGATTAGAACATAAGACTTTATGCACATCAGTTGTTCCATTGGAGGTTTTAGTTTATGATGGTTGAGAAGAATTTTTGTGGTTGGACGTTGGCAGTCTGTTGACCACTGCAAAATGCTTGAACATCGAGGCGGCATATGTTTTTCCTCGCTGGCAGTTACAGCAAACAAAATGTATAAGTGTTTTAATTGTCAAATAAATGTATATTTTACAATACTAATAGTACGCTGTAATATATTAGTGTACAAGATGCTTTGTACTTAAAAATATTCCTTATCTATAAAGCCTTTAAAAATATTTCAAACAATTTTCTTATAATGTTGAGGAACAAACTGAACCTGTTTTAATTCAGCTTTACTTACTGGAAATCCTGGTTTACCAGGTGGCCCAACAGGTCCCTGAAAAAAAATTTTAGCTGGTAATTACTTAATTAGCTTAATTTCATACATAAATTTAAATATATATATATATTTCATTTAGCATGCAATCAATGAAACGAAAAGAATATGTATAAATTAAATAAAGCAATAATTTATTGAACGTCATATCTTTAGAACGATCCCCTACTTTAACAGAAATTCGAAAACCTATTTCATACTTAAATATCTAATTATATTTAAATAAGTAATGTAAGTTAATAAAAGAAAAAATGCAATTACAAAACAAAAGAACAAGTAAGAATAAATAAAAAACGATTTTTAAATAAAATTATAAGCAATTACTTTTATTACAATTCCATATTATTTACGAATTATTAAGCTATGATTCAAATTAAATTTTTGTAAATAAATTTTTTTTGATGCACACATTTTTATGTTTTGTTGTTATTTTATATTCTGTATTCTACATTTAAATGTTATATTCGTCTGTTGCAGTGCCATGTTTGATTTAGCATTTTATCTCATTTCCAACCTATATAAGAGAAACAAGTGAACAATGTCGTGGCGCCATCTGTTCGTTAACATAAAATACTAATCCTTTCATTAAGTAATTTATAAATAGATTTTTATAAAAATCAAATTTGAATCCCATTTGAAAATATTTTTAATTCTTTTCCATGTCCAACTATCCAGCTTGCATAATTTAAATTCATTTATAAAGATATAATAAAAAAATTTTAAAACGTTAATTATTTTTAAAATAGTAAGAAAATTAGGAACTGATTCTTTCAACTCTCCTTTGCATCGAAAATTCTTTTTATATTATATTTAACGATGTTATAATTCTATATCTCAACTAGTTATTTAATTCTTAGAGGATCAAGTGACTATTAAATTAAATTTTAAACAAACTACTTACAAATTACAAATAATTAGAATAATTTTATTTTTGCCTTGCCTTTACTTTTCTTTCAATGTTTTATTATTTTTTGGAAAACATGAAAAAAAAAAAAAAACCCCTAAAATTTAGCTAGATATTATATTACAGAAATAAATTTAAACGGAGATTTATAAAATTTTAAAAAGTATGCTAATAATTTAAAACATTCGCTTTTGTTAAGACATATATTTGTCCACTGTATATTTTTAACAGTACATTTTTTTTTACATTTAAAATAAAAACATAATAGTAAATAAACAATAACAACATTAGACATATTTTCTATTTTAAAATTTTTTGATAAATATTTTTAAAAATAAATTCAGTTTTATTATATGTATGTATTTACAAAGGACATTAAGAAGATAAATTTCTAGTTCAATGTTTATTCAAAGAAGCAAAAGCTATTAATATTAATTATTATTCATTATTATTAATATTCAGGAAAGGATGAATTTAAAAAATACGCAGTGTTATTTATATGCATCAAAGCATTTTTAAAATAATAAATTAAATCCAAAGCGCTTGAGTTTTATTTTATTTCTAAATCTTTAAATACGATAAATAGTCGTGCTGCCATCTATACTTCAGAAAAGAAACTATATGTTTAAAATGTTTTTGAAAATTTTCTATTCATGTATGATATATATACATATTTTCAATTTTATTTTCAACAAATGAATTACAGGAAATAAATTGTTTTTTAATAAATTCAATATGAGTAAATACTTAATATGTATTTTAACTTTGTACAAGATGATACTAATTTTAAAAAGTGGAAGAAAGCAATTTCTGAGCTGAATTATGAACCTAGCAAAATAAATTCGTGTTTAATATTTCATTAATAATTTATATCCAAATTGTTGTACTTATTTTTTTAGAAAGGATTTAAAATTCTTATTCTTTTTTTGTATATTTTAAAATACATTATTCAAATCATAATTAGTATGCTTTATTATGAAATTTAATTGAAATTAAAAGAAATTTTTTTCTCTTTCCGTTGAGAAATGGAAGAATCAAAAGATTAAATTTTTAAATTTTCATATAGTTTTTCGATATGCAAAATAACTAATAATTTATATACCAGAAAATCTTTTTATAAGAAATTTTTTTTATTGTTTCATATATATTCTTTTGTCCTATTTCTTTAAAAAGTTTCATTTAAATGGCTGCATTACAACAGTTTATGGCAACTGAATCCTTGCAGATATATATTGTTCAAAATAAATAAATAAATAAAAATAAAATAATGAATAAGGATGGCTGTGACAAAAATTTTAGATGCGATCTGTGTAGATTTTGGATTCAGTTTATTGAATAAATCAGCTAAACAGTCTTCAGTTGACACACTGTATGCCATAATACAAACCAATACCAATGATCTTTTAGTATTTTCTCACTTTGAAACAAGCTTCTAAAATACATTATTCTCTCTCAAATTATCTTATTTTTTATATATTTATTGATAAATTAAAATAAAACTTTAAAGTCATAAGCAAGAAACTCCATATGAAATAGCAATAAAACACACACTTCTACTTTTTTTATGACTTATAATAAAAAAAAATATTTTCAGCAAGTTGTCATCTAATGTTTACTCACAGGTGGTCCGACATCACCAGCTTCTCCTTTTCGGCCTCTTTTACCTCTGAGTCCTGGTGGGCCTGCAAAAAAGAATACAATTTAGTCCTCTACTACAAGTACATTATAACTATTAACTATTAATACTATAGAACAATTTATCCTTACTATGACAATTTACCCTTATTACAGTGTGACTGTTTACTACTAGTACAACATACAAATTTAGCACTAATACAATGTAAAAATTTACCTCTAGCATAAAAAAGTTTAGCAGTAGTACATTAAGATTTACCATTAGTACAATGTAAAAATTTAGCATTAGTACAATGTAAAAATTTAGCATTAGTACAATGTAAAAATTTAGCATTAGTACAATATAAAAATTTAGCATTAGTATAATGTAAAAATTTAGCATTAGTACAATGTAAAAATTTAGCATTAGTACAATGTAAAAATTTAGCATTAGTACAATGTAAAAATTAAGCATTAGTACAATGTAAAAATTTAGCATTAGTACAATGTAAAAATTTAGCATTAGTACAATGTAAAAATTTAGCATTAGTACAATGTAAAAATTTAGCATTAGTACAATGTAAAAATTTAGCATTAGTACAATGTAAAAATTTAGCATTAGTACAATGTAAAAATTTACCAGTACAATGTAGAAGTTCAGCACTAGTACAATGCAAAAATTTATCACTAATACAATGTGACTATTTACCTTTAGTACAATGTAAAAATGTGTCACTAATACAATCTAAAAATTTGATATTAATACAATGCAAATATGTAACATTAATACAATGCGACCAATTACCACTAGTATAAGATAACCACCACTACATTAGAATCCAATGGTTCTAAAATTTTTAACATCTGTACCTCCAACTTCGCAAAACTTTTATTGTTCTCATTTCCATTCTTTCTCTTTATTAAAATATCATAATAATGAAGGGTTTTTTGTTGTTGTTGTTGATGTGGTTAATGGGACATTTGCAATTTATTCAATTTATTTTAGCAATATTCAGAAGTCATTTATTATGAAATTAAAGTATTAAGAATGATGTAGTTATTTAGCAATTAGTCGATTGTATTATTATTACATTAACTACTCGTATATAAATGCAGTGATTAATGTAACACTTTTGACGTAAAAATAATCAAGAGTTTCAATGTCAATAAATGAGATGACTTGTCTGTTTTGTAGAATTTATTGTTTCAGGTTAGGTTAACCAGAGAATCTAGGTTACCAGAAACTAGAATAGTTTTGGTCTGTGAATTGATTGTAACCAATAAAAATCAACCACGTAAATATGTCCTTGTGGAAAGAATCAGGAATTGTAGAAAATTTTAAATTTAAAATGCGAAATTCTAATTTAAAAAAAATTTTTGTAGTTCATAATAGTTGAAGTTAATATTAATAAAAAAAAAATCATCCATATTATTTTAATTACATTTGATTTAAAGTGATACATTTTTTTCAAAATGAAACTTTCAAAGAGTGTTCACTTTGTTAAGAATTAAATTTCATATTTTAAGAACCTCTGACTTAATTAGTTTACCAGATAATCAATGGGTAACAATAAAAGATGATGCTTTGTTTGCATTATTTTTAGAAAAAATAATAATACAATAAATTAGGACAAGTATACTATAGAGTGGTTAAAAAAAGCATTTAAAAATGACAAATGACAGACAGTTTGTAGCATTTTAAACGCTTTATTTTTATTTATTATTATTTATTTTATTTATTATTATTTTTTTTCCTTCATTTTGTGTTAAGTTTTCTTCAAATTAGAGAAAGTTAAGTCAATTCTCTCCGTTTTGAAGGTTAAGGAAGATTTATATATTATACCTATGCGATTTCTAACTATCTATGATACAATGATGGATTCCTCTAATTATATTATGATTAATAATGTAATAATGTTAATGTACTAATGCTAAGATACTCTAATAATATTGAGATTTAACTACTATTCCAGGGCTATCCAATATCCTCGAAGGGATGTAGAAGAATCTTTTGAGAATAGGACAGGGTAGGTTCTTATGAGCTTTTACGTAACAATTCAACAATAACCGCAGAAGTTCACTGCCAGCAGTTAGGATGAAAACTCTTTGATGTTAACAGAAAATGTAGGGTCCTACAGCATGGAATGTCAAATTTCGCATTGCAAGGCATGTCTGATCCTGTTCTCACGACCTTGCCCCAACAAAATGCCGTCTTTTTTCTCCAGAAGCTTATAGATTCATTTTGAAGGATTGAGACTGATTTCACGAGAAGTCATTAACGAAGGTAGATTCTTTTTTTTTGTTCAGCACACTACAACCTGATAATTGATAAAGTTTTGAATAATTCAGTCAAGAATATTTTGGTTATGTAAAATTAACTTACTTAGATGACAAACCACTTAATAGAACGGATCTTAAAAAGTATATCTTTTGTTTAAACAGCCATGTTACAAAAAGATATAGACTTCGTTTTTAGTTAAGATATAAAGATAGAGTCCTTATTTTTTTTTTTTTTTTTTTTTTGTTCTAATGCAGCTGGCAAACACTTAGACAGCTTGGTCTTGAATGCCTTAAGGCAAGCGCTGCACAGACGTACTCACTTTGCATTACCCAGGGGGCGCGTGTAACTTGAAGATAAGCCACGGACGCGGAGTAACCATGCCCCCGCAACGCTCTACGATCCTGTTAGGGGCTATGGCTTAAAGTGGATTCCGAACCACTATAAACATCCATGGCACTGCCAGAACTCGAACCCTATGGTACCGAGCGCCAGAGCGCTAGCCACTCGGCCATTCAGGCCCTAGATAGAGTCATTATAAATAAGATAAACGAAAATCTTGAATTCTTTTCTTCCGAATATTACACTTTCTGACTATTATTAGCTTAACTTAAAAGAAGAAAAAAATAATCTTTTCTTCTTTTTTTTTTAAGTCAACACATTTCGTTAATCTTGTATTTCTTTTAAATTGAAGAAGTTTCGCTTACGTTTATGTCTCAAGTGAACAAAAACTGAAGATCAGTTATTCAATACTTTGACAGTGGTGAAATATGTTGGCAAAGTACATCTTAAATCTCTTATTTTAAATAGTACTAATAAGTGACTAATAAAGTAGTCACTCATTTTTTTTACAAACGTTTTCTCTATTAAAAGGATTTTCGGATTAAAAAAAATCGTAGTTCGCAATTCATAATCATAATTCAGAAACAGCTAACATACCTCATGTAATGTTGTTAAGATTTATAAGTCCAATTATCAAATTTATTTTCGCTGTAATAAAAACTTAATTTATAAATTTCTTTTCCATAAAACTGAAAGATTTACTATGTTTACAAATGATGGCCATATAGCGTAACATTATAAGTATTATTTTAATTCCATGAAACCGGGAGATTTACAACATTTGAGACTGATAATTGCGTTGTATGAAATCATAAGCACTTTACGAATGTCATAAAATCAAAAAGGTTACTAAGTGCCATCAGTCCTTCAGACAAATTCTCCGAAAAGCATCAACGACTGACATTACATATTCTGCGCGACGTGCTATTAAATTTAACATTAACTATAGCTTTAATCTTTTTCCTCTAACAAGCCATCGTTAAAATAAAGCTTCATAAACACTGCGCTAAGTACGCTAATTAGAAAGGTCCACAGTTTGTGTAATATGAACATCCCTTAAAGAGTCTTAAGACCCAGGAAACAATTACTTAGAACCCTTTTCCTTAGAAGATGAAATTCCATACCCGATACAAAGATAATGGAACACAATATTTTTTGAAAAAAGACTGTTTAATAAAGATTCTTTAATAATTTCACATCCCCCCTCCTCCCACGCAAGTTATTCACCCCAGCGGTCCTATTCAAGCAGAACCACTAGTTGGTAAAAGCTCCATTCTTTCAACATGAAGGCAGTATTGCAATTACAAGAAATGTTTCCAAGCAAATTTGCCGGGTCCTATAATTATTGGATTTTCCTGGTTGTCATGGTAACTGTACCAAAGCTTAGTAATTTGCGTCTTTGCTTTCAAGTAAAATGTCGAGAGTTACATTTAAAACTAGTCTAGACTGTTAGGCTAATAGAAGGTCTTTGTGTTTGAAACATCAAAAAGTTTGAATGGCGTTCCAAATTTAGACTTAAGAGATGTTAAGAAATTTAACTAAATGTGCGCACAGTGTTTTTAAGTGTGCCAACGTCAAAAGCTATGGAAAACATTTCTCGCAGAATTAGTTCTGATTCAGGTAATGTATAATGGGCTTTCGTTTCCAGTAAATTAAAATCCCCATTACTTATAATTTGACTACCGTTATTTTCAGTAAATGGTTACAGATATATTTGGATGTCAAATTTTAAACTGTCTAATAAACAAAGGCTCTTTACGTAAGACGACGAATCACATTTAAGCAGAAAGAGGATAAATGTATTTCAATTATCAAATTTATTTTGCTTTAATAAAAACTTAATTTATAACTTTTCCATAAAACTGGAAGATTTACTATGTTTAGAAATGATGGGCATATAGGGTAGCATCATAAGTATTACTTTAATTCCATGAAACCGGGAGATTTACAACATTTGAGACTGATGATTACGTTGTATGAAATTATAAGCACTTTACCAATGTCATAAAATCAAAAAGGTTACTAAGTGCCATCAGTCCTTCAGACAAATTCTCCGAAAAGCATCAACGCCTGCCATTACATATTCTGCGCGACGTGCTATTAAATTTAACATTAACTACAGCTTTAATCTTTTTCCTCTAACAAGCCATCGTTAAAATAAAGCTTCATAAACACTGCGCTAAGTACGCTAATTAGAAAGGTCCACAGTTTGTGTAATATGAACATCCCTTAAAGAGTCTTAAGACCCAGGAAACAATTACTTAGAACCCTTTTCCTTAGAAGATGAAATTCCATACCCGATACAAAGATAATGGAACACAATATTTTTTGAAAAAAGACTGTTTAATAAAGATTCTTTAATAATTTCACATCCCCCCCCTTTACTCCCACGCAACTTATTCACCCCAGCGGTCCTATTCAAACAGAACCATTAGTTCGTAAAAGCTCCATTCTTTCAACATGAAGGCAGTATTGCAATTACAAGAAATGTGTTTTCAAGCAAATTTGCCAGGTCCTAT
Source organism: Caerostris darwini (assembly GCA_021605075.1). NCBI lineage: Eukaryota > Metazoa > Arthropoda > Arachnida > Araneae > Araneidae > Caerostris > Caerostris darwini. The sequence continues at coordinate 116,891 of BPLQ01014702.1, forward strand.
AATTATTGGATTTTCTAAGTTGCCATGGAAACTGTACCAAAACTTAGTAATTTGCGTCTTTGCTTTCAAGTAAAATGTCGAGTCTTACATTTAAAACTAGTCTAGACTGTTAGGCTAATAGAAGGTCTTTGTGTTGGAACATTAAAAACTTTGAATGGCGTTCCAAATTTAGGCTTAAGAGATGCTAAGAAATTAAACTGAATGTGTGTGCAATGTTTTTAAGTCTGCCAACGTCAAAAGCTGCGGAAAACATTTCTCGCTGAATTAGTTCTGATGGAGGTAACGTTTAATGGGCTTTCGTTTCCAGTAAATTAAAATCCCCCTTACTTAAAAATTGAATACAAGTTATTTACAGTAAATGCTTACTGATATTTGGATGTCGAATGATAAACTGCTTAATAAACAAAGGCTCTTTACGTAGGGCGACGACAAATTTAAGCAGAAAGAGGATAAATTGAAAATGAATACTCTATGTATTGAATAATAATTGTATAAACGATACGATGGAACAGATAAACAACACTATTTAAGATATGTAAATAATTTCTATGTTTCATTTAAATGCTCTTCCAAATAAATTTCAATTAATAGATTTTCTATTAAGTAACTATTCATTTCTCATTGGTTTAAAAGAAATTTAAATGATTATGATGATTGTCAGATTGCGTCACATTCAGCCTCATTAGATTACAATTCCGTCGAACGAGGGTGGATATCTTGCTACCACCCAGCAATATCACCTAGAAGATTTGCATCCTTTTTTTCTCTGGGTGGTGTTACTCGTACGGAAGAGCTATTGATTAATCATATCCCTCCCCTGCAGAAGGCCGGATATTATACAGTAGCATTTTCCCCAGGGTAAGAATTGAAGGATTTTGTTCCCAGGAGAGAGGCATATAATAACAACAACTTATATGTAACAACAACTTATCACCCAATGTAAAATTTGGGTGATAAGTTGTTGCATAATAACAACTTATCACCCAAATTTTACAGCAAATAAGCAGTTGTGGATACTTATATAACATGCAATTAATGTTCTGTACTAATGAGAACAACCTGACACTCAAATCTAATAACAGATAATCAGTTTCATGGATAATGAGATGTCATGAAATTAGCGATTGTCTGTGTGACCTTCATAGGTTGAATCAATTACAGACTCGATATGCTCTACGTGATGAGTTGCTGCAGCGGAATTGTGATAGAACATGGGCTGAAGAAGTGTCGACTCTAATAAGAAGTGAGAGAAGCTAACCCACCCCCTTTGAAGGATTTTCTTGAAGTGAGGGTTTTGGAGAAGAAAGAAGTTCTGCCACGAGTCAATAAGAAGTGTTGTCATTTTCTTTGAAGTGACTGAACAGGCTGAAGTTTCCGCCTGTTTTCAAAGTGAACCCCTTGTGGTTTCGTGAATCACGCCGTGTCATAATTAAGGTCTGCCTTGTCCTTATGAAATAGATTCGTCGTGTAGATTTGAGAACTCTGAAAATCTCTGACCTAGCGATGAACTGATCTTGTGAATCAAATTATCTTTAATTTTCACTTTTTTGTAAATAGAGTTATGTATATATATATAACATTTAAAGTGTTTCCATGAACATGAAGTGGCCCTCTTATTGAAGCCGTTATAGGTCTAGTATAGGTCGAGACGTTACAATACATTTAAGACCAATTTATATAAAATCTATTCAAAATCATATGCTGATATTGCTAACAAAATAAAGTATTTAATAAATTACAAAAATTTGACTCAATTATATATGCTGTGACTTATCCCATATATAATTGAATTAAATGATCTCATCAGGTCCACAAATGAAGGTGTTAGAAGAGACACTACACTCTAAAGGATAGTACCTTTAGATGTTCTGGGAAAGTCAAATTATCATTTTCAAACAGTTTTAGTAAACCTGCCGGGAAACGAACCTGTAATCTCGTCCTTCCAAACAGTCACAACTCGTTTATGCCACTAATAACCCACCAACGGGTTTGAGAAAAGGATATCTTTTAGGAGTATTCGTATAGTTAAAAAAAAAACCTGAAAATCCTCTACCAGGCAGCTTGACAATCGATACAAAGCTCTTATATAAACTGTAAAAATCATCATCGAATCTTCCCGTTTTTAAAACTAGTGACTCCAACACAGGTTACAAACGGTTTCCTTACAACATTCTCCAGCAAGTTATTTGCATCCATTACCACTAATCACGAGACATACATCCAACCGAGTGTATTGTGCGTAAAAGTTTATAAACTATACAAGTTAAATCAGGAATTCCTTATAAATATTTAAGAATATGAAACTTTTCGTATTCAAAGCTATCCGTACTTTCCTTTATTAAAAATGTACATCTTTTCTATTAAAAACTATTGGATTATTAGCAAGTATTGCTCAATACTCCTAGCGAAATGGAAATCTCACTAGGTGTATGGAATTTCCCGCCATTTCCAATTTCTCCCCGTACAAAATATCTACCAATAATCACAACAGAACATGATGCCACAACACAACCAGAAACTATCATCAATCTGCAAGAAATAGAAACCAAATGCAGAGACCAAAATGCAAACCAAATGCAGAACCAAAATGAAATGCGGCCCATAGAAACGGGCCGCATTACTACCTTAGCACCACTTTTCATACAAATGGCTTTGATGCATAAACAAATCTTCTTTCCGTAAGAGAGAGAGAGAGCAACAGCCACGAAATAATGCATTTCACAGTTCAAACCACCTGTAAAAAGTTTGTGCGGCGGAAACCAAACATTAATTCTAACCTGACACCGAACCGTAACTCAGGGATAACAAATTCTTATCTTTATGTAACAGATACTCTATACCGCCCCGTAAGAAAAATCTAGAGCATTTAGAATGTGGAAGAGAAATATGTATTCCTCACTTTTCTCGCTGTGGCGTAATAACTCGCAGACCTCATTTCCATTCGCGAAGTACAGAGGTTTTCCAAGATTCTCTTTCCAACTGCTAACCCATTACTCACAATTACAACTGCACTTTTGGAAGGGCAGGTGGTATTTGTAGGAAGGGGAAAAAATAAATAATAATAAGTATAATCGTGCAATGTTTTCTCTTTCTTCAACAATGTTGTAAAACGCTGTTTGGCTGGTGGCCGAAATGATAAAAATCAAGTCATCAACATCAACAAAAAAAAAAAATGAATATCTTGTATTTCAAGCACGTTTTATGCAAGGGGTAAAAAAATTATGTTTTGGCATTGACGTAAACAACAGCAAATTCTGTTGTCTTCATAATTTTTCTTTCTATATTTTTATAGTTTCACTGTAATGCTTTTAAAACTTCAGTTTGTGGTATTAAGTAACAAATGAAAAGCTAGCAATGGATTATGATGAAAAAAAAAAAAAAAAAAAAAGATAGCAGAAATGATTTCAGCTGATAAAGTGAAACCATAAAAGTCGACGACTTAGCATTAAATTCGATGCTATTTTGCTATTTAAAGTACCTGATTTCATTCAAACCGCGTACATTTCTTAATTGCTACTAATTGCTAAATCTTTTTTATTTCCGTACTTAAAAATTACACTTAAAAGTAACTTAAAAAGAATTAACAATTATGCAGCAAATAAATCCAAGCTTAACTAAATTTTATAATTAAAAGGTTAACAAAATGCATTTTGTTAAAAAAAAAGGGGGGAGAAAATGGAAGAGATTTCTTTTTTAAATAAATCGTTAACTAGATTGAAAATAAAAGTTACATTAGTATTATACGTTTGTAATAATAATTTGTTGTCATATATTTAGAATTATTTTAGTTGGATTTTGTTTTTGGGTTAATAATTGTAATTTAAATATATAATTAAATAAAAGTAATATAGTTTCAAAAAGTATTTTATACAAAAATCTTTGGACAAATTTATGAAAATGTATAGAAAAACTATTTAAATAAATTTTCACAAATTTAAAGAAAAACAATTTTTTTTAAATAGTTTGATTGCAAAAGAAATGAACGCCATAGAATTGAACATAAGTTGGAGTATACTGTTCATCTGAGTAAAAAATTACACGTTCAAAATAAGAGTAATCCCCTATTTTAATTTTGCTAATTAAAATAATAATATAAATTTCTTTCAAATACCATTTCATAATACCCAATTAGCATAGTTAAAAATTAAAATCTTCGAATATATATATGCCTATTACATTGCTCTTTTTCTGCATCTCCAGGCATATAGGATATAACGAGCAATTAGTGTTATTTGCTCAAATGAATTCGAAAAATAGGAATATTTTTAAGAAGAAAAATAATTTACTTTTATGAAAAGTTTTATTAAATTCTTAACCATAATTTCCCGCTATTTCTAATTTCTCGCCATACAAAATATCTACCACCGAACCACAACAGAACATGATGCCACAACACAACCAGAAACTATCATCAATCTGCAAGAAATAGAGCAAGCCCAATAAAGAATAAGATGTTCCACAAATTGCTCTTTCCCGCAGCCACAGAACTGGTGCCAGCTATTATATATGGAAGTGTACTGTCAACACATCAGTTCATCACGGTTCTAACTGCATCCGTAACCGACACCTTAATGGCAGCGAGATCTTTATCTAGCATAAAAAAGAAATGATAAAAAAAAAAAAAGTCTTAAACCCGATATACATCGAAAATGATAGATAGCAGGCTATTTAATGATTATCGGTATGGTTGTATTGGTAGCATATAAATACGATCGCGTTTCTTTATATGAATATATTTTAAGTGAAACGGATATTAGATTTCTGGCACGTAAAATGTTTCAATAACAAATCATTTCACATTTATTTTAATGGAATAAGTTTTTAAATGTGAGTTCGGTACGTTTCATCTGCTGAATTGCATCCGTTTATTTTCAAAACTGGGAGTTCAATAGTTCTAATATGTTAAACTAAATAAATATTTTTTGTAACCTTTTTCAATTCGAAGAGTTTTACTATGTATTAATTTTTAAAAAAATAAAGCATCTTTATTTCTACGGATTGAAAATGACTCGGATCAGAGTGTAATTCTTAGTCATCTTGGTTGATTTTTTAACATTAATTAAATTTTATTTTGAATTACAATGTTGTTATAAAATAAAATAACGATGCTGAAAACTATACGAAATATTTAAACACACAAAATGTTAATTCACGTGCATTTATATGCGTACAAATCATTACCTTTTCCACAAATATCGCTAAATAATTGTCCGTTTTTAACACGTTCTTCTTATAAAAAAAATTCACAAATTTCGCTATCAAAAATCTATTTCCTTTTTTTTTTTTTTCTTCTTAACATATTATTGTTCTTATAAAAAGTTAACAAATATCGCTAAATCTGTTTCCTCTTTTTTTTTTTTCTTAACATGTTCTTGCTCTTATAAAATTTTTTTTATTCTATAAATACTAATCCAAATCTGTAGTAAATTTACAAAGATCCACCTTCATAGATTTACTACAGATTTGGATATTTCAGCATTTTGATATAAAACAAAATATATTAAATCCACGTCAACAAATAAAAGGAATAAGTTACATATACTTCCATAAGATATCTGAAACTACATTATTATAAGAGCAATCTAACCTAAATATTCGATTATAACTAATAGATATATATTATTTAGTGTTACGCTTTTATACTGTTTATAGATAAGTAGCAAATCCATTAATGATGCTGTTGCCAATCTATATAATGGTAGCGCATATTGTCTTTAAGAATAAAATTCTACGAAGTTTGTATCGTTGTAAAATAAATTTCCGATCACTTTCAGGCTTGTTTTCGTTACAGTCGGTATATGATAGTTAGGTAATCATTACAGTTAACTTATCTTAGTAGAATTATTTCGGTAATAAATAATTTTTATATTTCTTAATTAAAATTCTCAACAAGTATCATATGTGGAAAAATTATGATAAGTGGTAGCTAGCTAGCTAGCATGTCGTATAGCTAATGATTTAGAATACGAGTAAAATTGTAAAAGCTAGTAGAAATTCTCTAATATGACAGCCGAATGTGAATTAGCTCCTTTAAAAGTTCTCTCAGCTTTTTAATTCCCTCTTGAATAAATATAATGAATTCTCCATAATGTAGGTAACGTAGAGAATTCTCCATAATGTAGGTAATGTAGAGAATTCTCCATGAAGGTAATATAGAGAATTCTCCATGTAGTTAATAGTAAAGATAATTCTTCATAATATAGGTAATGTAACTTCATCATAATGCAGGTAATGTAGAGAATTTCAATAATGTAAGGAATTCTCCATATTGTAGAGAATTTCAATAATGTAAGGAATTCTCCATAATGAAGAGAATTTCAATAATGTAAGGAATTCTCCATAATGTAGAGAATTCTCCGTAATGTAAGTAATTCTCCGTAATGTAAGTAATTCTCCGTAATGTAAGTAATTCTCCATAATGTAGAGAATTCTCCGTAATGTAAATAATTCTGCATAATGTAAGTAATCTAGAAAACTCACTATAATAAAGGTATTGTAGAAAATTTTCCATAATGTAATTCATTCTCTATAATGTAAGCAATGTAGAGAATTCTTCATAATATAGGTAATGTAGAGAATTCTTCATAATATAGATAATGTAGAGAATTCTTCATAATATAGATAATGTAGAGAATTCTTAATAATATAGTAATGAAGTATTTTTTCACATATTAGAATTCTCTTCTAACATGTGAAATTTTTCATAAAGTATTGCTGGTAGAGCTAAATTTGTTATTTTCAAAATACTGAACATTAGCAAAGAGATAAAAGAAAACAATTTATTTTATATAAGTAATGAAATATTTACATATAACAAACAGGGATAACATAACACGTTGTATTTTTGAAGAAGAAGTTCAGCTCGAAAACTGATAAGTGATGGCGAATTGAAAGTTTCTTCGTCAACATTGCTGCCAAGCCAGTCCCTCTCCCTTCTCAAATGTGTCCTCTTCAAAATAGCGTCGTAGGTTACACTGGATAATACTAAATCTGTCAATTCAGTGATGAAATGACAGGTCAAAATATTCAGCATTTGAAAATAGAGCCTTACAGCAAATTTTTATTCGTAACAAATCCTTATTAAGCCAGCCATATCAATGTCTAATGCAGAAAATTGTCCAGGAATAAATCCGAAAAACACATCCGAGTTGGAAGAAAAAGTTCTCATGGAAAAAAAGTAATTGCGCTGAATGTAGCTTATCTAAGGGCTTATCCCTAATACATCTTTATGGATCTGGTTCTTTTGCCATCATCAAAGCAGGGTCGGGAAAACTTTTGTTATTGCAAAGGAGTTATTGTAACGTTTTCCTTCTTGCCCCCCTTCCCCCAGATTTCTCGATCGATTAGAAGAAAGAACAAAAGGATTGGACAGTTGCAGACAAAACTATCCTAGTTCTGCAATTTCATAGCAAAAGTATGCACCATTAATAATTTTTTTTTTTTTCTGTTTTAGTTTGTTTTCGTCATATTGGAGATCGGGATATTTTAGTTAATCAAGTCAAGTACGTAGGTTGTTATGCTTGTGATAAGAAATAAGTTGTTTTATATGAGTTCTTGTGCGTAGAAATATTTATACCTGTAATATTTTTGATGGAATTTTAGATTAATATGATTTAAGGTTCTCTTTTGACATAGAATATGTTTTATAGATGGATCAACTAGTTGAAAGCGTGAATGAAATTCAAATACCGTTTAAGGACGAAATAATGATAAATAAAAAAGCTGAGATGAAAATAAAATATTTCTAGTTGAATTTTATAACTATCAGTTGGAAAAAAATATTAATGCAATTTCTGAATGAATCTCAAACAGAACTGTTCCTCTAAAAAAAAATTTAAAGACACCGTAATATTTATTTATTATTATTATTATTATTATTATTCGCAAATGCAACCGTTCTTTCTCAAAATATTATAATCTATTAAAACTTCACTAAAAAATACTTTTATTATTTACAATATATATTGGAGTAAATATACGCTTTTAATTGACTAGTTAAAATATTTTACTACAATAACTCATGAAATAATTTGAAAATACACCATTTATTCATGTGATCGCTTTTAATATAAAATCAAAAGGTTCTTAAGCTGCTTATGTTTAAATTACTTTACAGGCCTCTGAAGGCCGAGTGACTGGCGCTCAGTGCCACAAGTTTCGGTTTCGAGTCCCGGCGATGCCATGGATGTTTATCGTGGTTCGGAATCCACTTTAAGCAGTATGTTTCGATCTAATATGATTGTAGGACTTATGGCTGACAATCTTACACCGTAAAAGGTCAGCTTCACGACACAGAGCCAAGTCAGACTGCCTGTGGGTGCTCCATCACAACAGAAATTGCCCCCCTTCCCTCTTGGACGCGATCTAAATGTTGCTGTCTACCAAGAAGGATAAAAAACTACAAATTACTTTACTAATTTTAAAAATGGATTTTGCAATATTTCCAAGAAAAAAAATTTAATTACAATGATCCTATAGCATTTTATTTAAAAAATACATTTAATGTTTCTCATTATAAGCATCGATTCGTAAAAAAATTTTCTGACAAAATATTTTAAGAATTTTAAAAAAATTGTAAAAGAAAAGCATTACAGTGAAAAAAAAACAGATTGATTATAACAGATTAAAAACAGAAAAAAAATATATATATATATATTAAAAACAGATTGTTCGTGAAATCATTTTAAATTTCATTGAAAGATACTAAAAAATATTTTATTTCAATCCAAATTCACAACTGATTTTTTTTTTAGAATTTCGCTTTGAATTTTTAAAATAAAAATAAAACAAATTTATATAACAAAAATAAAAAGAAGGCAAACACACACACATATATATATATATAACATAATATATATATATATATGAAATATATATATATTATGTTATATATATATATATGTGTGTGCCTTCTTTTTATTTATATATATATATATATATATATACATGTATAACATAATATTATATATATATTTATATTATTTTTATAAATATTTCTTGAGATTTGAAACAAGCGCAACAAATGATTTCCAACAAAAAACAAATAGGTATCTTACAAAAATCTACGAGTTACCATATATGTATGTTGCCAAAATTAGATACAAAATTCTTTATTTTATATAATCACATTTTTTCTCGTATTTAATATTAATAAAAAAAAAATTTAAATATTAATTTTGTTTATTATTCAAAAATTATTAAAAAAAATTCCCCTCGGTTAATAAAAATCGTAGATAACTAAAAGGATAAATAAATCAGTTGATTATTATGGATTGGAACTCAATTTTTAGTTCTCTTTCGAATTTTCAGGCATTCAAAAGTCGTTTGGGCGATGACGCAAATTACGACACAATTACACTACTAAAAGAGCCTCATTAAGAAGTTCCGTTTTAGCTATCGGGAAAATCGTCTGCCTCATTAGAGTTTAAACCAGTAACTTCAATTTTCGAAAACGGTAACGGTTATCCGAGAACTTTTAATGGCAAAGTTCCTACCTGGACTTCAAATACCATTTAGAAGATGGAATTTAACAAAAAAAAGAAAGCAGAGATGAAAAATGAAATATTTTGAGTTGAATTTTCTAATGATGTGTGAGAAGAAGAAGAAAAAAAAAGAAAACATGTTAATGGAAGTTCGAAATGCAACAAAGTTGAATGAATCTAAAACAGGATTAAGTGCTCCTTTTAGAGAAATAATAAAAGAAAGTATTTTAACGACATTGCGAAAACTTTTATAGCAGGTGTAAGCGCTTTTCTTTAAAATATTTCAATTTATTAAATATTTAAGTATTATAAAAAAAAATTCCAATTTAACTCATACAAAGAAATTTAATCAATACTACAAAATTTCATTCCATTGAAAAATTTAAATTTATTGTTTTCTTTATTTATGGTACAATTTTACACTTTTAATTGATAAATTAAAATATATTTATTATAATAACTGATCAAATTAACTCAGAAATATAGCGTTACTATGACAACCATTTATTTATAAAATATTTTGACATCTACAAATAGAAAAGGAAAAGTTATTTCAACAATTTTAATTATGCTTGATAAATGAAAAAATTACTATTTATCCTTACAATTAATATTTATAAGCATTTAAATATAGAATTCCGAGTTAATGTTTGATCTCATTAAAATAAAATAAATAAAGAGTATAATTAATATTTGTGTCTTGTTCAAAGTTATTAATTATCTAAAAGTTTTATTTATTTATTATTTTTTTTTTAGCAATTGCTCAATATCTTATAAGAATTATATAAAATACATATTTTATCACAAACTTGATAAAATGCATGGTTTCCAAACCAATTTATTTTCAATATCAAAATTCGATATCACGTCATAGTCTATAATTAGCATGCAAGTAAAAGAGAAATCAATTTCTTCTGATAGAGTACTTTGCAGTCACTTCTTTCAATGCTGTGTAACGATTGCAATAGCATTTGCCAGCACATTAAATCAATTATAGAAATAGCTACTTTAATATTGAGCAAAAGCGCCCTGATAGAAAGCACATCGGCTTTCTGGTCTGAAGAAATCCAGTTCCGAATCGAAAGATATCGTATCTATAACGAGAATGAAGGTGCGTTAAATACGCAGGTTGGAAAATCTTTTATATGAATTCAAAGAGGAGGGAAGAAGGGTGGAGACCTCCTCAGATCCCTTGAAGTATGTTGGTCTTAAATGTGGACGCATATATAGGTAATAAGGGCAGGGCACTGTCTTCCGGGAAACTATCCACAAAACTTTTACAGAAAAGTATCCACATTTGCGGATCGGGTGAGAGAAAACTACAAAATTCGGCTATTGACACAAGACATCGATTGACGTTGCCACAATCGCCATTGAGTCTGTGTCTGAAAGCAGTCACTACAAGGACCCCACCAGTTGATTCGAACTTGCCCTCCTGCACGATTTGCGCAAAAGCAATAGTAAAACCTAGATAAAGTCACAGGTAACATTCCATGTCTTCTCTGTCTTCGAGATTTAAAAAGGTATCATCGCATCACTATTTGTTGATAACATGAAATAAAAATACGTTGTAAAATCCAATGTAAAAAAAAAAAAAAACATTCAAAGTAACAATTTTCACGTGACCCTGTTTTTATAGTGGCATCGTTTTCCTTTCGAGATGCCATTATTTATTAGAGAGAATTTGGCAACGATACATATTTAATTAGCCCTATCATGTTACACCGAGGCTTTAAGTGCTTCAAGACAATGGAACATATTTTTCCCCCCTAGAACTCGTCAGAGACCGATAAAAACAGACCCCCAACTGTTTTGTTCCTTCAATCTTTGAAGTCGACTGAAAGGATACTATAAAAGACTTAAAACCCTTGGCTCTTTATGTAGTGTCCAGGCAGAAATACTGTACAAAAAGAATTTTCGTTTGTGATTGCCGATGGCAAAATTCTTTTATATTATTTTTTTCTTGTTTCACTTATGGTACAAACAAAAGTAACTTTCCTTTTTGCGAGTTTTGCCATGAAGAACTCGCTGATAAATAATGAAGGCAGGACACTGTCTTCCGGGAAGACTTTTAGGGGAACTATCCACATTTGTGGATCGTGTGAGGGGGGCGGGAACATAAAACTTAGCTGTCAACGCGAGGCATTGATTCACGTTGCCACAATTGCTATCGAGTCTCTTCGTTTCTGAAAGCAGCCACTGCAACGTACACCCCCAGTTGATTCAAACCTGCACTCCTGTATAGCAAGATGTCATGTGTGTAACCGAAATGTCCGCGAGATGTAACATGTGACCATCTAGGTTTTAATATTGCGCAAAAGCAATGTTAAAACCTAGAGAGTCACAGGTAACATTCCGGATCTCCTCTGTCTTTGCAATTTAAAGACGTATAACTGCATCACTTTTTGGTTGATAACACAAAATAAAAATATGTTATAAAGTTCAATGCCATTAAAACATTCAAAGTAGCAATTTTCAAATGTCCCTTTTTTTATGGTGGCATCGTTTTCCTTTCGAGATGCCATTATTTATTAGAGAGAATTTGGCAACTATGCATATTTAATTAGCCCTATCATGTTACACCGAGGCTTTAAGTGCTTGAAGACAATGGAAACTTTTTTTAATTTTTATTTTTCCCCATCAGAACTCGTCAGAGACCGATAAAAACAGACCCCCAACTGTTTTGTTTCTTCAATCTTTGAAGTCGACTGAAAGGATACTATAAAAGACTTAAAACCATGGCTCTTTATGTAGTTTCCAGGCAGAAATATTGTGCAAAAAGAATTTTCCTCCTTTGTGAATGCTGATGGCAAAATTCTTTCATTTTATTTTTTCTTGTTTCACTTATGGTACAAACAAAAGTAACTTTCCTTTTTGCACGTTGTAGTTACTTAAAAACGGTTTTTAAAAAAGAATGGTACATCTTATTTTTTTTTTCTTTGCAATTTATTAACGGTGCAGTGTTGAATAGTTTACCGTGGTACCCATGGAAGAAACTCATTCTACTTCCTTTTCAACGTGAAAAGGAGTCAAGTCAGTAAGTAATACGGGGAGGAAATGGATCTGTGTGTAATATGTCCTTTGTAATCACCGTGTAATTCCGTTCAAACACCGGAGGCAAAATACAGCGAGGAGTTTTTATTTTTATTTTGGGAGGTGTTATTTCTTTTTTTCCGCTTTGTAAACATAGATTAGGTCTCGTGTATCAAAAGACGAGATTCCTTTTACAGTGTAACAAAGGCCATATTTATTCTCAGTTCTAAAGTTAAATATTTAAAGGCCAATTCTATACTTGTAACTGGCTTTCTTTTTATAGGAGTTGGAAATCATTTCTTGGAGTACTTTGATGGAATTTATTTTATTGCTATTGAACAGTAAAAAAGAGAAAATATATAGAGAGAGCGATTTTTTTTTACCATTCAGATGAAGAAAAAGTATTTTTTCTTCCTAAATATTCATTTGCTTTGACTGATTCTTAACAAATGCTGGCAGCAGATTCATTTCAACTCACTGTTGCCAAACGCAAACAAAGAAGAGGAAAAATTTTCGTTACAACATTTGTTAATACCAAGAGGGGCACTTAATCTAGCAAATGGTATAAATATGGTAATAGATGAACTTTTCAATCATGTATTTTAAACTAGAATAACCCTGTTTTGTAACTCTCATAATTTAAAAGATTCTGAGCTATCCAAACCGCATGAATTCAGTAAGGAATAAAGCAATAGATTTCCAATACGAGTACTGCTGAGATTTGTTTCCTTCTTTTTGTTGCTTATTGGCAGAAACCGAATGTATGACTGCGTTTTACTAAAGTATGTCACCAACACCACCAATGAACGATAAAGGCGATTGTTCCGCATTTTGGTGTTGCAGGTCGCAAAAAACGTGTGTATGTATTTATTTAATTTCATGAACAATCGCAGAGTTGTGTGTTCCACTAATGCACGCCGTGAAGAACCTGCCGATAGATAATGAAAGCAGGGCGTTGTCTTCCCAGAAGATTTTAGGGAAAACATCTAAATTTGCGGATCACGTGAGAGAAAAACCATGAAACTCAATTGTCTACGCAATTGATTCACGTTGCCATAATCGCCGTTGAGTCTTTCTGAAAACAATCACTGCAACGGACTCCACCAGTTGATTCGAACCTGCCCTTCTGAACGATTAGCGCAAAAGTAATATTAAAACCTAGATAGTCACAGGTTACATCTCGCGTCCTCTCTGTCTTCGCGATTTAAAGACGTATCATTGCATCACTATTTGTTGATAACATGAAATAAAAATACATTATAAAATTCAATATAAAAAACAACAAAGTAGCAATTTTCAGGTGACCTTTTTTTTTATGTTGGCATCGTTTCCCTTTCTAAATGCCGTTATTTATTACAGAGAATTTGGGAACTATACATAATTAATTAGTCCTAGCATGTTACACCGAGGTTTTAAGTGTTTTTAGACAATGGAACCATTTTTTTTTTATTCTTCTTTTTCCTTCAGTACTCGTCAGAAACCGTTAAAAACAGACCCCCAACTGTTTTGTTCCTTCAATCTTTGAAGCCGACTGAAAGGATACTATAAAAGACTTAAAACCATGGCTCTTTATGTAGTTTCCAGGCAGAAATATTGTGCAAAAAGAATTTTCCTCCTTTGTGAATGCTGATGGCAAAATTCTTTCATTTTATTTTTTCTTGTTTCACTTATGGTACAAACAAAAGTAACTTTCCTTTTTGCACGTTGTAGTTACTTAAAAACGGTTTTTAAAAAAGAATGGTACATCTTATTTTTTTTTCTTTGCAATTTATTAACGGTGCAGTGTTGAATAGTTTACCGTGGTACCCATGGAAGAAACTCATTCTACTTCCTTTTCAACGTGAAAAGGAGTCAAGTCAGTAAGTAATACGGGGAGGAAATGGATCTGTGTGTAATATGTCCTTTGTAATCACCGTGTAATTCCGTTCAAACACCGGAGGCAAAATACAGCGAGGAGTTTTTATTTTTATTTTGGGAGGTGTTATTTCTTTTTTTCCGCTTTGTAAACATAGATTAGGTCTCGTGTATCAAAAGACGAGATTCCTTTTACAGTGTAACAAAGGCCATATTTATTCTCAGTTCTAAAGTTAAATATTTTAAAAGCAGATTCTGTACTTGTAGCTGGCTTTTTTTTTATGGGGGTGGAAATCATTTCTTAGTGTACTTTGATGGAATTTATTTTACTGCTGTTGAAGTGTAAAAAGGGAGAGAGAATAGAGAGAGAGAATTAAAAAAGATTAGAAAAGAAGAGAAAGATTAGATAAAGAAAATTTTTTTTTCCTTCCTAAATATTCATTTGCTTTGACTGATTCTTAACAAATTCTAGCAGCAGATTCATTTCAACTCACTGTTGCCAAATGCAAACAAAGAAGAGGAGAAATTTTCATTACAGCATTTGTTAATACCAGCAGGTGCATTTAATAAAGCACTCTGGGTATGGTAATAAATGAACTTTTCAATCATGTATGTTAAACTAGAATAAGATTGTTTTTATATTCTGAGCTATCCAAACTGTGTGAATTGAGCATGGAATGAAGCAAAAGATTTGAAATACGAATAATGCTGAGATTTGTTTTCTTCTTTTTGTTGCTTATTGGTAGAAACCAAATTTATGGCTGTGCTTTACTATAGTATATCACGAACAATCCACCAATGAACAATGAAGGGCAAGTGCTCAACATTTTGTCACAAAAGTAAAAAAAACTCCTAGTAAAGGACCTACACAACCCATCAATAACGGAGGAAGGGCGATTGCTCAGCATTTTGACGTTGCAGGTCATAAAAAACGTGAGTATTTATTTATTTATTTCAATGTAACAATGGCGAGTTTCGTGTCCCACTCATGTACGTCATGAACAACCCGCTGATAGTTAATGAAAGCAGGACATTGTCTTCCCGGAAGACTTTTAGGGAAAACATATAAATTTGGGATTCACGTGAGAGTGAAACTCGGTTGCCGACGAGATTGATTCACGTTGCAATAATCACCATTGAGTCTTTCTGAAAACAATCGCTGCAATGGACTCCACCAGTTGATTAGAACCTGTCCTTCAGTACGATTAGCGCAAAAGTAATATTAAAACATAGATAGTCAACCGCGATTTAAAGACGCGATAGTCTCTCTGTCTTCGCGATTTAAAGACGTATCATTGCATCACTATTTGTAGATAACATGAAATAAAAATACATTATAAAATTCAATATAAAAAACAACATTCAAAGTAGCAATTTTCAGGTGACCTTTTTTTCATGTTGGCATCGTTTTCCTTTCGAGATGCCATTACTTATTACAAAGAATTTGGCAACGATACATATTTAATTAATCCTACCATGTTACACCGAGGCTTTAAGTGCTTGAAGACAATGGAAACTTTTTTTTATTTTTATTTTTCGCCATCAGAACTCGTCAGAGACCGATAAAAACAGACCCCCAACTGTTTTGTTTCTTCAATCTTTGAAGTCGACTGAAAGGATACTATAAAAGACTTAAAAACCATGGCTCTTTATGTAGTTTCCACGCAGAATTATTGTGCAAAAAGGGTTTTCCTTTGTGAATGCCGATGGCAAAATTCTTTTTTTTTTTTTTTTTTTCTTGTTTCACTTATGGTACAAACAAAAGTAACTTTCCTTTTTGCACGTTGTAGTTACTTAAAAACGGTTTTTAAAAAAGAATGGTACATCTTATTTTTTTTTTCTTTTGCAATTTATTAATGGTGCAGTGTTGAATAGTTTACCGTAGTACCATGGAAGAAACTCATTCTACTTCCTTTTCAACGTAAAAAGGAGTCAAGTCAGTAAGTAATACGGGGAGGAAATGGATCTGTGTGTAATATGTCCTTTGTAATCACCGTGTAATTCCGTTCAAACACCGGAGGCAAAATACAGCGAGGAGTTTTTATTTTTATTTTGGGAGGTGTTATTTCTTTTTTTCCGCTTTGTAAACATAGATTAGGTCTCGTGTATCAAAAGACGAGATTCCTTTTACAGTGTAACAAAAGCCATATTTATTCTCAGTTCTAAAGTTAAATATTTTAAAAGCCAATTCTATACTTGCAGCTGCTTCCTTTTTATAGGGGTTGGAAATCATTTCTTGGAGTACTTTGATGGAATTTATTTTACTGCTATTGAACAGTAAAAAGAGAGAAAATATATAGAGAGAGAAATTTTTTTTTTTACTATTTAGATGAAGAAAAAGTATTTTTCTTTCTTAAATATTCATTTGCTTTGACTGATTCTTAAGAAATGCTAGCAGCAGATTCATTTCAACTTACTGTTGCCAAATGCAAACAAAGAAGAGAAGAAATTTTCATTACCACATTTTCTAATACCAAGAAGAGCACTTAATTAAGAACTCTGGATATGGCAGTAGATAAACTTTTCAATCATGTATGATAAACTAGAATAACCTTGCTTCTAACACTTGCATAGTTTAATAGATTCTGAGCCATCCAAACTGTTTGAATTCAGCTTGGAATGAAACAAAAGATTTGAAATACGGCTGAGATTTTTTTTTTTAAAATTTTTTTATTGCTTATGGGTAGAAACCGAATGTATAACTGCACTTTACTACAGCATGTCACGAACAATCCACCAATGAACGATGAAGGGGAATTGCTTAGCATTTAGGTGTTGTCACAAAAAAATCGAATAATTCCTACTAGACTAACTATACAGTCCACCAATGAGCGATGAAGGACCATTGCTCAGTATTTTGGTGTTGCAGATCACAAAAAACGTGAGTATTTATTTATTTATTTTGATGAAACATTGGTGAGTTGCGCGTCCCACTCATGTACTCCATGAAGAACCTGCCGATAGATAATAAAAGCAGGGCATTGTCTTCCTGAAAGACTTTTAGGGAAAACATCTAAATTTGCGGATCACGTGAGAGAAAGCCATGAAACTCGGTTGTTTACCCGATTGATTCACATTGACATAATCGCCATCAAGTCTTTCGTAAAACAGCCAATGCAACGGACACCACCAGTTGATTCGAACCTGCCCTTCTTCTGCACGATTAGCGCAAAAGTAATATTAAAACCTAGATAGTCACAGGTTACATCTCGCGTCCTCTCTGTCTTCGCGATTTAAAGACGTATCATTGCATCACTATTTGTTGATAACATGAAATAAAAATATATTATAAATTTCAATATAAAAAACAACATTCAAAGTAGCAACTTTCAGGTCACATTTTTTTTTTATGGTGGCATCGTTTTCCTTTCGAGATGCCATTATTTATTAGAGAGAATTTGGCAACGATACATATTTAATTAGCCCTATCATGTTACACCGAGGCTTTAAGTGCTTGAAGACAATAGAACCCACTTTTTTTTTCTTTTTCCATCAGAACTCGTCAGAAACCGATAAAAACAGACCCCCAACTGTTTTGTTCCTTCAATCTTTGAAGTCGATTGAAAGGATACTATAAAAGACTTTAAACCATGGCTCTTTATGTAGTTTCCAGGCAGAAATATTGTGCAAAAAGAATTTTCCTGGTTTGTGAATGCTGATGGCAAAATTCTTTCATTTTTTTCTTGTTTCACTTATGGTACAAACAAAAGTAAGTTTCCTTTTTGCACGTTGTAGTTATTTAAAAACGGTTTTTTAAAAGAATGGTACATCTTATTTTTTTTTCTTTTGCAATTTATTAACGGTGCAGTGTTGAATAGTTTAACATTGTACCATGGAAGAAACTCATTCTACTTCCTTTTCAACGTAAAAAGGAGTCAAGTCAGTAAGTAATACGGGGAGGAAATGGATCTGTGTGTAATATGTCCTTTGTAATCACCGTGTAATTCCGTTCAAACACCGGAGGCAAAATACAGCGAGGAGTTTTTATTTTTATTTTGGGTGGTGTTATTTCTTTTTTTCCGCTTTGTAAACATAGATTAGGTCTCGTGTATCAAAAGACGAGATTCCTTTTACAGTGTAACAAAGGCCATATTTATTTTCAGTTCTAAAGTTAAATATTTTAAAAGCAGATTATGTACTTGTAGCTGACTTTTTTTTTTTTTTTTTTTTTTTGAATAGGGGTGGAAATCATTTCTTAGAGTACTTTGATGGAATTTATTTTACTGCTTTTGAAGAGTAAAAAGGGATAAAGTGTATATATATAGATTTTTTTTTTACCATTTAGATAAATAAAAAGTATTTTTTCTTCCTAAATATTCATTTGCTTTGACTGATTCTTAAGAAATGGTAGCAGCAGATTCATTTCAACAAAGAAGAGGAGAAATTTTCATTATAACATTTGTTAATAAGAAGAGGGGCACTTAATCCAGCACTCTGGATATAGTAATAGATGAACTTTTCAATCATGTATGTTAAGCAAGAATAACCTTGTTTCTAACTCTTTCATGATTTGATAGATTCTGATCTATTCAAACTGTGTGAATTCAGAGTGGAAAAACAAAAGATTTGAAATACGAATACTGCTGAGATTTGTTTTCTTCTTTTTGTTGCTTATTGGTAGAAACCCAATGTATAACTGCACTTTACTACAGTATACCACGAACAATCCACCAATGAACGATGAAGGGGAATTGCTTAGCATTTCGGTGTTGTCACAAAAAATAGAATAATTCCTACTAGACGAACTATACAGTCCACCAATGAGTGACGACGGACGTCAGCATTTTGTTGTTGCAGGTCACAAAAAACGTGAGTATTCATTTATTTATTTTAATGAAACATTGTTGGGTTCCGCGTCCCACTCATATACGCCATGAAGAACCCCCGATAGATAATGAAACCAGGGCATTGTCTTCCCGGAAGATTTTTAAGGAAAACATCTAACTTTGCGGATCACGTGAGAGAAAACCATGAAACTCGGTTGTCGACGGGATTGATTCACATTGCTATATTCGCCATCGAGGTGTTTCTCAAAACAGTCACTGCAGCAGACGCCACCAATTGATTCGAACCTGCCCTTCTGCACGATTTACGCAAAATCAATATTAAAACCTAGACAGTCACAAGTTACTCTGAGTCACAAGTTAGTGTCTTCGCAATTTAAAGATGTATTATTGCATCACTTTTGTATTTTTTTGTTCATACCACAAAATAAAAATGCTTAATAAAACTCATTGCCATAAAAACATTCAATGTAACAATTTTCACATGACCCTTTTCTTATAGTGGCATCGTTTTCCTTTCGAGATGCCATTATTTATTACAAAGAATTTGGCAACGATACATATTTAATTAACCCTATCATGTTACACCGAGGCTTTAAGTGCTTGAAGACAATGGAAACTTTTTTTAATTTTTATTTTTCCCCATCAGAACTCGTCAGAGACCGATAAAAACAGACCCCCAACTGTTTTGTTTCTTCAATCTTTGAAGTCGACTGAAAGGATACTATAAAAGACTTAAAACCATGGCTCTTTATGTAGTTTCCAGGCAGAAATATTGTGCAAAAAGAATTTTCCTTTGTGAATGCCGATGGCAAAATTCTTTAATTTTATGTTTTTCTTGTTTCACTTAAGGTACAAACAAAAGTAACTTTCCTTTTTGCACGTTTAGTTACTTAAAAACGGTTTTTAAAAAAGAATGGTACATCTTATTTTTTTTTCTTTGCAATTTATTAACGGTGCAGTGTTGAATAGTTTACCGTGGTACCCATGGAAGAAACTCATTCTACTTCCTTTTAAACGTAAAAAAGGAGTCAAGTCAGTAAGTAATACGGGGAGGAAATGGATCTGTGTGTAATATGTCCTTTGTAATCACCGTGTAATTCCGTTCAAACACCGGAGGCAAAATACAGCGAGGAGTTTTTTTTTATTTTGGGAGGTGTTATTTTTTTTTTTTCCTCTTTGTAAACATAGATTAGGTCTCGTGTATAAAATACGAGATTCCTTTTAAAGTGTAACAAAAGCTATATTTATTCTCAGTTCTAAAGTTAAATATTTTAAAAGCCAGTTCTATACTTGTAGCTGGCTTTCTTTTTGTAGGGGTTGGAAATAATTTCTTAGAGTACTTTGATGGAATTTATTTTACTGCTATTGAACAGTCAAAAGAGAGAAAATATATATAGAGTGAGATTTCTTTTTTTTTTACCATTTAGATGAAGAAAAAGTATTTTTCTTTCTTAAATATTCATTTGCTTTGACTGATTCTTAACAAATGCTAGCAGCAGATTCATTTCAACTCACTGTTGCCAATTGCAAACAAAGAAGAGGAGAAATTTTTATTACACCATTTGTTAATATCAAGAGGGGCACTTAATTAAGCACTCTGGATATATTAACAGATGAACTTTTTAATCATATATGTTAAACTAGAATATCCCCGTTTGTATTTCTTTCTTAATTTAATACATTCTGAGATATCCAAACTGTATGAATTCAGCGTGGAATGAAGCAAAAAATTTCAAATACGAACACTCCAAAGATTTGTTTTCTTCTTTTTGTTCCTTATTGGTTGAAACCAATTGTACCACTGCGCTTAATACCTGCGTGCCACACTGTAGTACAGTATGTCACGAATAGTCCACCAATGAGCGATGAAGGGCAATTGTTCAGAATTTTAATGTTGTCACAAAAGTCGAAAAACTCCTACTTGACAACCTACACAGTCCACCAATGAGCGGTGAAGGGCGATTGATTTTTCAGCATTTTGATGCTGCAGGTCACAAAAAACGTAAGTATTTATTTATTTATGCATGTTGATGAAACATTGGCGACTTTCGTATCCCACTCATGTACGCCATGAAGAACCCACCGATAGATAATGAAAGTAGGGCATTGTCTTCCCGGAAGATTTTAGAGAAAATATCTAATTTTGCGGATCGTGTGAGAGAAAAATATAAAACTCCTGTTGTCAACGTGATTGATTCACGTTGCCAAAATCGCCATCGAGTTTTTCTGAAAACAGCCACTGCAGCAGACACCACCAGTTGGTCCGAACCTCCCCT
Organism: Caerostris darwini; assembly: GCA_021605075.1. NCBI lineage: Eukaryota > Metazoa > Arthropoda > Arachnida > Araneae > Araneidae > Caerostris > Caerostris darwini. The sequence continues at coordinate 138,323 of BPLQ01014702.1, forward strand.
TCTGCACGATTTGCGCAAAAGCAATATTAAAACCTAAATAGTCACAAGTTACATCTCGAGTCTTCTCTGCTCTCCTGAGTTAAAGACATATTAGTGTATCACTTTTTGTTGATACCACAAAATAAAAATACATTATAAAATTCAATGTCATAAAAACATTCCAAGTAGCAATTTTCATGTGACCTTTTTTTTTATGTTGGCATCGTTTTCTTTTCGAGATGCCATTATTTATTACAAAGAATTTGGCAACTATACATATTTAATTAGCCCTATCATGTTACACCGAGACTTTAAGTGCTTGAAGACAATGGAATCATTTTTTTTATTCTTCTTTTTCCCCAGAAGAACTCGTCAGAGACCGATAAAAACAGACCCCCAACTGTTTTGTTCCTTCAATCTTTGAAGTCGACTGAAAGGATACTATAAAAGACTTTAAACCTTGGCTCTTTATGAAGTTTCGAGGCAGAAATATTTTGCAAAAAGAGTTTTCCTTTGTCAATGCCGATGGCAAAATTCTTTTATTATTTTTTTCTTGTTTCACTTATGGTACAAACAAAAGTAACTTTCCTTTTTGCACGTTGTAGTTACTTAAAAACGGTTTTTAAAAAGAATGGTACATCTTATTTTTTCTCCTTTGCAATTTATTAACAGTGCAGTGTTGAATAGCTTACCGTGGTACCATGGAAGAAACTCATTCTACTCCCTTTTCAATGTAAAAAGGAGTCAAGTCAGTAAGTAATACGGGGAGGAAATGGATCTGTGTGTAATATGTCCTTTGTAATCACCGTGCAATTCCGTTCAAACACCGGAGGCAAAATACAGCGAGGAGTTTTTTTTTTTATTTTGGGAGGTGTTATTTCTTTTTTCCCCTTTATAAACATAGATTAGGTCTCGTGTATCAAAAGACGAGATTCCTTTTACAGTGTAACAAAGGCCATATTTATTCTCAGCTCTAAAGTTAAATATTTTAAAAGCCAATTCTCTACTTGTACTGATTTTTTTTTTTTTATAAAGGGTGGAAATCATTTCTTGGAGTACTTTGATGGAATTTATTTTACTACTATTGAAGAGTAAAAAGGGAGAAAATATATATAGAGAGAGAGATTTTTTTTTTATCATTTAGATGAAGAAAATGTATTTTTCCTTCCTAAATATTCATTTGCTTTGACTGATTCTTAACAAATGCTAGCAGCAGCTTCATTACAGCTCACTGTTGTCAAAAGCAAACAAAGAAGAGGAAAAATTTTCATTACAACATTTGTTAATACCAAGAGTGGCACTTAATTAAGCACTCTGGATATGGTAATAAATAAACTTTTGAATCATGTTAAACTAGAATAAGACTGTTTTTATATTCTGAGCTATCCAAACTGTGTGAATTCAGCATGGAATGAAACAACAGATTTCAAATGTGAATACTACTGAGACTTGTTTTTTTTCTTTTTGTTGCTTATTTTTAGAAAACGAGTGTACTTCACTATAGTATGTTACGGATAGTCTACCAATGGGCGACGAAGTGAGATTGCTCAGCATTTTGATGTTGTACGTCACAAAAACCGAAAACTTTCAACAAGACAATCTGATTAGCGACTTACAATAACTGTCACAACCACTAAAATTGAGTAGTAGGGAAGGTACCAGTGGATTGAAATTAAGCCTTCATGGCACATAGGCGGATTGCATTACCACTGAACCATGACTTAAACACGTAAGAATGAGTTTATTAACTATTTCAGTTCCTAACACTGTTTATAAGCTGTAGTTTATGGCTTGTTTTCTGCGCAACGGAAAAATAAATAGCAGACGGGACATAATCATAAGCACAGAGCAAAAGAAATCATTGTCAAACGAATGGAATCTTAACTTCCGCTTAATGAAGTCCAATATAGAACAGATCAATAGCTATGGACAACATCCATTTCTTTATGAATATATATATCAGAGCTTACAGAAGGTCAGTAAACCCATGTTACTATGATATAATCGGACATGACTGTCTGTTCGGATAATTATGTCCGACTGATAGATACATTTATAAATATATAATCAGATATATTTTGTTAATATATGGTTTAATTACTCTACCATATTTTGTTAATCCGCACTTCAGTTATCGATATTGATGGCCCGATTCGTGGCTATGTGCGCCGCTGGTGAGCATTAGGACTAGGATTCAATATGCTGGGGGCTTTGTTGTAGACATTGTTTCAAAAATCGAGGAGACTGGGTGGCGTTTGTGATATTTAGCATTTTTCATCGTGAGTCAGACTGTCAGATGGAAGTTTTCCTGGTATTCTCCCATACGATACGCAAATGCGGGATAGTTCCTAATAGCACTCCTGGAAGGCATTGCCCTCCTTCTTTAGCGACACAAAGCCAAGTCAGATTTCTACCTACGTGTGCTCCATCACAACAGAAGCTGCCCCTTTCCCTCCATCCGTGAATAGACTACTCATGGGGTGTCCGTACGTCATTGTAGGACACTGGGAATTAGACACAAGAAAGTGGTGAATAAATTTTCATTTTTAATTGGATTGAGGTTTTACTATCTGAAACAATCGCACAGAAATTTAAAGCTAAAAAACAATCCCCCAAAAGTTTTAAGCAGTTCATTAGCTAAATTATCATACAGAAACAATCACAGAGTATTTTATTAACCCCCAATAACTTACAATACCTTTTTGAATTATTATTTCAGCATTTTGAAACAAAAAAACCTTACTCTCCTTTGATCATCACGCAATATCGTCGTTACTTGGCTACAGAAGACATGAAAAAGAAACCCCCATTTCTGTCTGTAAAACCTCTAATAAAACTTTCATTTGCTACCATTCGTATTAGGGGGTTCCATCAAGTTCTTTTTAATCTATCCTTTTTAACCAGACTGCAGAAAAGTTTTTTTTTATTTAAATAAAAAAAAAAAAAAAAAAATGAATTGGGGAGGGAAAGGAAAAGTTTCCCGGAGAGAGCTTCAGTCTTTGAAAAAGACCGATTTTTTTTTTTTTTTTTTTTTTTTTTTTAATGAAAGCTACAGCCGCTGACAAGATCTTGAAAGGAATAAAATGGCACACAAAGAATTGGAAAAGAAAAAAAAAAAGTTGTCAAACGTCAACTTTGATGGCCAGAACATTTTAATGACCCAAACCCTGGAATAGAGAATTTTATTTTTTTTTAACTTTCTTTTTTTTAATATTTTTAGCATGCCACTTCTATTTAGGAAGACGAGAAAATGTTCGAAAAGAAAAAGGCTTTATTATTTTGTTCTTCTTCATAAGAATAAAAATTCCATCGACGTAAAGAGATGGAAAACTTACCTTCTCCAACCAGTCTTGATGTTCTTTGTCATAGTGTCACGAGAAAAGAAGAGGAGGGAATAAAAAAAAATTAAAAAAACGTTCGAAAGAATGATGGGGTAGGAGGGGTGAAGAAAACCTTCTTACTTCAATGCTTTTCTTATTAATAAATTTATAAAATAAGCTGAGAGGGGTTATGACTCCTTTTTGAGTTACACGAAAGAAATTTGCAATTTAAAATACTATCCAGAATGGCTTTTAACATAAATTCGGACTGAAAATGTATGCTTCGGTTACGGTATTTATCAAGAAAGATTTATCGCATTCGATGCTGACGTTAAAGAAGCGTTAATAATAAAGCGAGGAAAAAAATGAGAAATTCATGATTTAAAACGATGATCAGTAAATGGAGAAAGCGTGAAATCTATGGGGGAAATTTTAGACTTTATTTTTTTAAAAAAAGAGAAAAAAATAATATTAAAAGCAATTTTTAATTCAGATAAGAACATATTACTTAAAATATTTAAAATGTTTTCAATAAAATTATGGTTTATCTGGAAATGCAGAAAGCATGAAAACTTTGAAAATTAAAAAAAACAACAACAATATTTTCTTTTAGCCAAAATAGTAATAATAATAAATAAATATTAGAAAATAATAACGAATAAATAAATAAACAGTTTTAAGTGGGTTTTTTTAATATATGGGTTTAAATATAAATATTTAAAATGTTTCGAATACAATTATGATTGATGGAAATAAAAAAAAATCAAAACAAATGTAAAAGCATGACATTTTTTTAAAAATTTAAGAAAAATAGTATTTTTTGTAGCCAATAGTAAATGAATAAAGTATAAATAAACACACCGTTTTTAAACGGGCTAAAAATACATTAATCGAAATATTTAAAATGTTTAAAATAAAATTATGGTTAGATTTTAGATATATAGATAAAAACATGTATGTCAAAGTCTGCCACTTCACCCATAATGGACAACTTTTAAAAACTTTACGACTTGAAAAGACTTAACTTCAAATATGTCTGTACGATTGTATACGATATATTATATTCAATTATTTAATCTATCAATACGTTTTATATACGTGTCTTAGACTGAAAAAATCGTTAGAAAATGTCTGAGTTTTCGATGAAAATAACAGAAATTAAGAATTTCTGTAGACAAATTTGAACTTTGTCAGTAATGCAAAATCCTGTCCCCCCTTTTTTTTTTTTTTTTAAATTTGCTTTGAATTTTGTAAGTTTAAGGTCAAAGTCCCAAAAAGAAGAGTGACAAAAAAAAGTTATTTCTTTTTAAGTTCATAAAAGATCTTGCTTTGTAAATCCAATGAAAATCAGGAATAACAGCAAATTTGTTTCTTATCCCACTTGCTCGACAGCAACATCTAGTCTAAGAGCCCGTGTGTTCTCATGGATGGAGTGAAGGTTGTCGTGTTGGAGCACCCTTATGTAGAAGTCTGACTTGGTTCCCAGTCCATGAAGAAGGAGGACCGTTCCTTCCGCGACTACTTTTAGGGATTACATGGTTTGAGTTTTGGGGGTTTTATCCCATACGATATGCAAATGCGGGGCAGTCCCCCTAAAAATCCTCCCGGAAGACATTTCCCTCTTTCTCCAGCTACTCGGAACCAAGTCAGACTTCTACCTACAGATGTTCCATCACAACAGAAGCTGTTCCCCTTCCCTACATCCATCCATGAGTAGACTATTCAGGGGGTGTCCATTCCTATATGCAAGGATTAATCAACAAATTCAAATGTTTATATTGCATTTGATTACAGTACTGCGTAATTGTACAACTCATCCGAAAAGTTGGAAAATAAAAATAGAGAAAACGAACATAAAATAATTGAGGTTTTTAATAACTGAGTTTTATTAACGCAGTTAAAATAGTTAGCAGTTAATTTAAAGATTAATAGGTAATAATTTCACAAAATATAGAATATTAATAATAAATCTTAACATCTCATACACACATTTCTTTTGATGAAAAAAAATCTCAAAAGTCATCTTTTAATAAATTTCAACTTTGAAAATATGCTAATATTCCTTTTAAAATCATAAACTTGCATATGTTGGCCCCGAGTATAATATTTTAAAATGAAATATTTAAGTTAAAACAAGTTTTTTTTTAATGGGTTTCATTCAAATGTATATTTTTCCCCTTTCTAATTTGAAAAAGAGATAAAACTTTCTCTAAAAGTATCCCTATGAATACTTCTTTTATTCGAATAAAGAATAGGTCAGCATCATTTATCACGCTAAGGTATTTTACTATTCACAGAATAAAATTCCGAATTCTCAGGTCTAAAAAGTAGACCAGAATTCCAAAAATCTTTGTTATAAGAAAAACAAAATATATTTTTAAAATCAGCTTTGATAATCTGCCAGGTAATAAAATTACCTTTTAAATATTTCATTTTGCTGTAAAAGTTTAAAACTTTTGACTTAAAGAAGGAGAATCTTATAAAATAACATTCTGACAGAATCGAATATTTTAATAATGCACTATTCATAAAACAAACGCAAAAAAATTAAATTTTGAATAAATGTAGCTATAAATTTACCAATTTTTAAAAAAATAATATTGCCATGTTTATCTACACTTATAGATAGAAAATTCTCCGAAAAGTAGAATTTCATGTTTATATTCATGTCAAAGTAACTTATGAAGTTTATTTATTGAAGTTGGTATGTTTTGTAATATTTATGAAATTTTTTGAAATTTTGGTGAAAGGATATACAAAGGGGACTTGATTTAAGTTTAAGTTAATTCTTTGTTTTTTATTTTACTGCACAGAAGATCGATTTCTATAAGATGCTAGCAAGAACATTTCTATATAATTTTTTTTTATTTCTATGTTATTTATTGAAAAAATATGTTTATTTTAAAACTATACTGTTGTTTCTGATCCCACTTGGGCGACAGCAACATCTAGACCAAGTCCATGCACTCCTGTGTTCTCATGGAAGGGGGTGGCAGCTTCTGTTGTGTCGGAGCAGCCTTAGGTAGAAGTATGACTTGGCTCCGTCTCGCTGAAGAACGCAGGCAGTGCCTTCTGAGAGGACTTTTAGGAGAAATTAGAATTAATTATTTTAAAACTAGATTTGTAGATTTTAAAAATTCTAAATCTGCTTTTGTATATTTTTGATATTATTGAAGATTTATTTTCAATTGATTAGAGAATGGGTCTCATTAGAGATGAAAGAGAATCAGGCATTACAAATGCAGCACAAGCATATATCTGTGATTAAATTTTGAAAAATTTTGCCACAATAAAAATAGTCACATTTAAAGGAAGCTGCATTACATATTAATTTAAATTTTAATTATGAATCTTCGTACTCACAATGAAGTTCGTGAAATCGAAATATCATTTACAGTTGGCCAATCAACGTCTCACAGAATTGTTTCAAACAGCGTTAACAAATTAAGAACCAAATTTCAAAATTTTGACTAAAGATCTTCGTTAAATGTTATAATTTCTTAGTAATCCACATTACATTTACTTTCCCTTTTTAAAATTTTGTAACAATATTTTTTAGTTATATTTTCCTATGTATGTATACTTTCCACAGACTAAAATATATCATGATATTAATTAAACTAAATACAATTTAAATTTGTCTAATTAACCACAATGGTGTGGATCTTCATAATAAATGAAGAACCGGCATGCGGCTATCGTTGTTCTCATAGTTGTCCATCCTTGAGTGACATTAACATTGGGCAATAGAATGAATTGGTAATTGAAGAAAATATTGGAAGGCTTACTCGCGGCCAAATGATAACGAGGGCAGATAGCAAGTAGGGAGTTTCAGGTTTGAGTTAGTTGGCAGCGTTGTTGTTATTGTGACAAATCTTCAATGTCCTGCAGCGCGGGACGGACATCCCATGAACAATCTACCCATGGATGGAACGAAAAGGGTAGCATCTGTTGTGATGGAGCACCCATAGGTAAAAGTCTGATTTCGTTCTGAGTCGTTGAAGAAAAAGGGCAGTGCCTTCCGGGGGGACATTTAGAAGAAACTACCCCGTATCGTACATGAGAAAACCGGAAAACTCCTACCAGGTAGTCCGATGAACGAGACAAGATGTTGAAATCACAAACGCCATCGAGTCTCATTTTTGAAACAATGCCAACAACAATGCAGTCAGCGAATTAAACCTCAGCCTTAATGCTCACCAACAACGCACGTTACTACTAAGCCACGAGTCAAACAGCTGGCAGTATTGATTGCAGAAATTGCTTTCAGAAACAAGCAGAATCGATGACGGTTACGACAACGTGTGTAAAACATCTCGCATCGATTGTAAGACCTGGTGGGAATTTCCATATTTTCTCTCAGCTAAATGCAGGGAAATTACTCGTAAAAAGTATACCGGGAAAACAAAGCCTTCATCGTGACCTGATCATGGCATACATAATTGGAACCGGAGGTCCACAGATATTCAACAAGAAAAAGAAACTGACACAATTTTAATTAGAAACATAACTCACAAATACATGCACTGAATTAGTCTATTAAAAAAAACTTTCTTTTTGAAATTCTGAAGAATTTTGGATAAAATTGGCAACCGGTCTCTGTTATTCGTGCTAATCCTCTACTACTTTAATATGCAAATCTTGTTTCGAGTCGAGCATATAATTAGATTTTCCATAACTCCATCATAACTTCTTTTGGAAAGAAAAACATACACATATACACCCACACAAACATACTTTACTCCAAACAGGAAGACATCCAAGCAACCAACGAAAAGAGGCGAAAAGAAAATTAAATACGAATATCGTCCCCTATTTTCTACGCCCCTTTATTCCCAAAGGCTGACGAAAAGGGATTTTTTTCCCCCTACGGCAGGGATTGTCCTAATCCCCAAGGGAAAATGAAATTCTGATCTGAAACGATTCCAATCAAAAGTGATCAAAACAATAAGGTACAAAGCGCTCAAGTGAGATCATTTCAAAAATCTCTTTTTGATAGGATACGTTCTCAAAGAAGGCCGCCTTGCCTGCAGAATTTAAGACCTAATACGGGCCGTTTTTCAATTGGGAGATTGTAGAGGTATTACATCTTTCGATGATACAGAGTGCCCTAGAATTTAACAAAAAAATAAAATAAATTGAATGAGATCAGCGTATTACAGTTTCTTCTGTTAATAAGATGGAGTGTCGCGTATAAGAAGGTTCAATAAACTTGACATTGTTCTTGATAAATTGAAGGTCATAGCTTTTAGCGTTCAATGTCGTTTTCGAATGTCTGTTAATAGAAAAACTGGTTTGAAATTCAATAGTTCGTGAGCCAATTTTATGCGGATAAATGTTTTAAGTAATATTTTTTTTTTTTTTAAATATATCTTATTTTTGTGATATTGAGGTACGTAAAGATAAAAAAATATAAGTATTTAACTGCAAAACATTCATTATGTAAGCATTGGACAACATGACAAATTAATTGTTTATTAAAAGCAAGAGATGCATTAATATTATATGGTATAACAGGAACATTTCGTTCCATAGAAGTTTCAGTCTATTGTGTTCTTAATGTTAAAATGTATTAAATATATTCTTTGACCTGAGGTCAGCTGACCTGTAGCAGATTCAGTATATCAGCGTTAACGGAGGTATAACAGAATATATCAGCTTTAATAGAATTAATAGAATATATCAGCTTTAACAGAATGAACAGAATATATCAGCGTTAACAGAGAATTATCATGAGGATCCGATACATTTGGAATTAGCATCACAAAGGAGGATATATGAGGGATTTCCTTCCCTTCTCTTTTCTTTCTTCAGACTTAGCATGCCCATCTATGCAATAAACACAGCAGCGTTCGGTTCGGTTTCACTCGAGAGGCTTTCGAGGCAATCTTTCGAAATCCGGGGGCCCAGAAGCAGCTGTTATATGCTCAGCAAATAATACAGAATCGAAATCTTCTGTGTCTGTGCTGGGAATGTGCACGACAAATCTATACGTCGAAAAGCCCTTCCATTTAGCTCGACATAGAGCCTAGTAAGGTGTATATTCTTAGATGGCACCCTTAGTTACAAATTCAGATGGCTTATTTAACTTTACACCACACATCACCCTCGTATTCAGGGCTTTTTAAACCCCTACCAGTTTAGAAAAGTAAGGGTCGTATAAATTAAGTAAAAAATTTAAAATAGTCAAAAAATACCCTTTCAAGAAAGAAATTACTGAGATACATTGAAATTTAAGAAAGTAAAAAAAAAAACGTGCTAGTTATATGGTGTCCTCTCATAGGCGTCTTGATATAAAAGGTATGCCATATAGAGAGAATAAACAATAAATAGAAACAATATGCTATGGTATGACATGCAAATATTATAAAGCGTTCAATCTGTGAAACATAAAGTAACAAAATGAGCATTAAAGCTTTAGGGACACTAATGTGGTGTGGTTTAGTAGTAGTAATTCCGAAACTCAATATTCTATCCAAAAATCTGCTGCATTCCTTAAAAAAATCGTAACAAAAATAACTTAAATTTATTATAAGCATAAGTATTCGACTAACAAAACAACTCAATTACTTTTGGTTACTCCAACTCTAATCAGGGCTTGTAAATATTATAAAACGTTCAATCTATGACGCATAAATGCGAGCATCACAGCTTTAGACACACTAATGGGGTGTGGTTTAGTAACAGCAATTCCAAAAGCCAACGTGCTACCCGGCAAACCTCCTTCAGACCCTCATATTTTTCAATAACCATTAAAAAAGAATTTAAATTAATTATAGACATTACTTAAAGCATCAATAGTCGACGAGCAAAACAATTCAATTACTTTTGGTCCCTCCCCTACTGAGACCAGAAGTCATCTTATTAAAAGACACCAGAATACGATCCCTGTTTCAGTCAACAAAGCGCGGAACATTCACTCAAACACACCACCCACAAATTCGGGAAGGAACCAGCAGCTGTTCAAACAGAAACAACCATCAGAATGAATGGATTAGTCAAAAAGAGAGAAAAAAAAAAAAAGTCGGGTACTATGAGCACTCTTCCTCGCAGAAAGACAAAAAGTTCCACAAACAACCCCGAGGAAAAGAGGAAGGAAAATCAAACAAGACGCTCGGATGGGCATACTTCCAGACATCGGTTTTCCAAAAGGTAGGTCTATTTTCGCGGAAACAAGTCAGTCATTTATCAGGGGATCTCTGGATGAAAGGTTTCGCTGAAAGCAGTGAACTTTCGTTTTCGTTGGGGAAGAATTGTATCAATCAGTGCCCTGGCTGGCAAAAGAAAAGTTTGGACGAGACAAGACGAAGTTTGGAGCTTAATGAGATACAGGTAGTCGTGGAGGCTTTCCATTAGTCTGTTACATGGCGTACGATAAATCCTGATGAGTCCACGAAGGCTCTGCCCGCGAAGTTAATCGTTTGCAGGGATTTCCCGGATTTAATGCGACAGAGTTTAATTTTAAAGTATAATTAGAAGCGAGGTTCAGCTGTTTGCTGCGGTTGGCAATTTTCAACTTGATTACTCATACAGTTGAGAAAATTACGTGAAAATTCGGTAACGAAAGTATTTTCTGATTGAAATAAAACTCGGTATTGAGCACAAAATATAGTTATTAATGTATCTTTAATTTTTACGGTTTTACTGGTGTAATTCTTAAACGTGTTTAATGGTTTTATATTGTCAGTTTTAATACTATGCAACACTATTACTGAACGGAGTTCCCTTCCCGTTGATATTCTTAGGTTTGGTTTGGTTTGTCGCTCTACCGTCATCTTGTGCACACGAGGACTAATTAGACTGGGATCAACAGTTTAAAGTGGATTCCGAATCACTCACAAACATCCATGCCACTGCTAAGATTCAAATCTGAAGCCTGTGGTACCAAAGGCCAAATCACTAGCCAATTGGCCATCATTTCGAGACAGGATATGTTTACTTTATTATGGGATAGAATTGTCAGCCTTACGCCCAACAATCACATTAGACTGGGACCTCCTGTTTAAAGTGGATTACGAACCACTCACAAACATAAATAATACCACCGTGATTAGAACCCGAAACTTGTGGCACCGAGCGCCAGAGCGCTAGTTACTCGGCCATCAGTCCCCTAACTCTTATCAGGGCTTTTACATATTACAACGTTCAGTATATGGAACATAAAATAACAACATGCGGGCATCACAACTTTAGCCACACTAATGTAGTGTGTTTTAGTAATAGCAATTCCGAAAGACAACTTGATACCGGGCAAACATCTTCCCACCTTCATATTTTTAAATAATCATTAAAAAAGAATTTAAATTAATTATAGACGTTATTTAAAGCATCAGTAGAGAACGAGCAAAACAATTCAAATACTTTTGGTCCCTCCCCTACCGAGACCAGAAGTCATCTTATTAAAAGACACTAGAATACGAATCCCGTTTCAGACAACAGAGCGCGGAACATTCACTCAAACACACCACCCACAAATTCAGAAAGGAACCAGCAGCTGTTCAAACAGAAACAACCACCAGAATGAATGGATTAGTCAAAAGGAAAGAAAAAAAAAGTCTGTGGTACTATGGGCACTCTTCCTCGCAGAAAGACAAAAAGTTCCACAAACAACCCCGAGGAAAAGAGGAAGGAAAATCAAACAAGACGCTCGGATGGGCACACTTCCAGACATCGGTTTTCCAAAAGGTAAGTCTATTTCGCGGAAACAAGTCAGTCATTTATCATGGGATCTCTGGATGAAAGGTTTCGCTGAAAACAGTGAACTTTTGTTTTCGTTGGGGAAGAATTGTATCAATCAGTGCCCTGGATGGCAAAAGAAAAGTTTGGACGAGACAAGACGAAGTTTGGAGCTTAATGAGATACAGGTAGTCGAGGAGGCTTTCCATTAGTCTGTTACATGGCGTACGATAAATCCTGATGAGTCCACGAAGGCTCCGCGCTGGTGTCCGCGAAGTTAATCGTTTGCAGGGATTTCCCGGATTTAATGCGACAGAGTTTAATTTTAAAGTATAATTAGAAGCGAGGTTCAGCTGTTTGCTGCGGTTGGCAATTTTCAACTTGATTACTAGTACAGTTGAGAACTTTACGTGAAAATTCGGTAACGAAAGTATTTTCTGATTGAAATAAAACTCGGTATTGAGCACAAAATATAGTTATTAATGTATCTTTCCTAAATGTGTTTAATGGTTTTACATTGTCAGTTTTAATACTATACAACACTATTACTGAACGGAGTTCCATTCCCGTTGATATTCTTAGGTTTGGTTTGGTTTGTCACTCTACCGTCATCTTGTGCACACGAGGACTAATTAGACTGGGATCAACAGTTCAAAGTGGATTCCGAACCACTCACAAATATCCATGCCACCGCCAAGATTCAAATCTGAAGCCAAAGCACTAGCCAATTGACCATCTGACCGATTTCGAGACAGGATATGTTTACTTTCTTATGGGGTAGGATTGTCAGTCTTACGCCCAACAGTCATATTAGACAGGGACCTACTGTTTAAAGTGGATTTCGAACCACTCACAAACATAAATAATACCACCGTGATTCGAACCTGAAACCTGTGGCACCAAGTGCCTGAGCGCTAGTCACTCGGTCATTAGTCCCCTAACTCTTATCAGGGCATGTAAATATTACAACATACTATTACATATTCAGTCTATGGAGCATAAAATAACAAAATACAGCCGTCACAGCTTTAGCCATACTAATGTATGTGGTTTGGTATAATGTGGTGTGGTTTAGTCGTAGGAATTCCGAAAACCAACGTGCTACCCGGCAAACAGTTTCAGACCCTCACATTTTTAAACAAAGAAAAATCATTAAAGAATAATTTAAATTATTTATAGACTTTACTTAAAGCAACAATACTTCGAGTAGCAAAACAATTCAATTACTTTTGGTCCCTCCCTTACTGAAGACAGAAGTCATCTTATTGAAAGACAC